>JAZAVK010000082.1:101329-194055 GCA_037954305.1 Neonectria magnoliae | reverse complement strand
TATAGGTTTAATATAGGGGTATATTAGGCCTGGTTTAGGTTTAGGGGTTCTAGGGGGGGGGGGGGGGGAGGGGAGGGAGATTAGAGTTATTAGCCTAAGGTTTAGGGAAGAATCTCTATATAAGGGTTTTAGCCTTATCTATATAAAGTATTACTAGCTTTGCGTGGTTAGGTTAGGTAAGGGGTAGTAGCTATAGTAGGACTGCTATAGTTCTACTATATAGTCTTACCTATCTTTCTATTGCCTAGAACTATATATTATTATATCTTAGAAGCTCTACTAGGAGTTCTCTCTAAAGGGTATATTAAGCGCTTTTTATATTATAATCCTATTATACTTATACTTTAGCTAGGGCTCGCTAGTCTAAGATTTAACCGGTACGCTAGGCTATACGGTAGGCTTATTTAAGCTTACTAGTCACTATAGATGTTTTGCTATTCTATTATGGGTTTCGGTAGGGTATGGGTTTCTTCTACTTTAGGGTTATAAATTAAGCAATTGCTTCTAGCTATTTAGAGAGCTAATCCACCGCTTTATTAAGGGCTTCTATAGTAGTTATTATGCCCTAGGTCTATTAAAGATAGACTATTGCTTTACTAGTAGCTTTATAGGAGTTAGTTTTCTTCTACTTATAACTAGGGTCTGGTTTAGGAGCTGGTTTATCTAGGGTAGTAGTAATATAGATTTATTATAGGAGATAATTAGATCCTTTTAGTTTGTAGTTAGTTCCTTCGTATATTGTGTGAATAGTCTCTAAGGCCTAAGCTAGATTAAGGGTACTATTTTAGTAGCCTTAGGCTAGCCTAGTAATAGTACTATAGGGTGTAAGGAGGCTAATGCAATGCTATATTGCCTCCTGGATAAGGATATTATTACCTTAATCCGTTTGGCTATAGTAGTCCTAGAGAGGGTAGTGGAGGTTAAAGTTACTAATAAGTAGTATATAGTTACTTAGGTACGGTTTTAGCTAGGGCCTATAGTATAGGTAAGTTACCTCTACTGTTTAGGGGGTTATAAAGAGCTATAATTTAGTATTAGGTCTTTATAAAGGTAATACTTACCTAGTCCTTTCCTACTTTAGATAACTATAACTTAGGTTTATATTGCTTATTAATATATATCGCTACTTATCTACTTTAGTAAACTATATAGTAGTTATATTTACCTAGGGCTCTAATCTTAGAGTTTCTATTAGGTTTAAGAAGTGCGATTATATTATAATTCCTATAGGCCTATAGGGTAATCTACGTAAGGGTAGGTTAGTAGTTAGTATTCTAGAAGAGCACTAGTATTAGTTAGTTACTTAGGGGAGCGATAGTAATAGTAAGGAAGTAGAAGCGAATATTATAAGCGGGGATAGTACGTAGGAGGTATAGGCTTAGGTTAAGGACTAACTAGGGATGCTTTATAGTCTATTTACTAAGCCTAGGGGCCTTCTAGGCCTTTTTAGTAAGAGGCTTCTAAGTAATAAAGGGGGGGGGTAGGAGGCTCTAGGATATAGGTACTTTAGTTACTATATAGTCTTAGAAGTAGAGCGGTCTATCTAAGTAGCCTTCCTTAGTATATACTTAGTATAAGGTCGTAATAGAGTAATTATAGCTCTAAGCTATATATTTACCTTTATATAGAATATAGTTTAGTAGGATCTTACTATACTTAATTAGGTATCCTTCCCTATTAGGGTATATAGTACCCTTATATTACCTATAGGTAAGAGCTAACTTATAGTTCTAAGCTAAGTATCTAAATTTAAAATAGTTATAGTATTAGGTAGAATAAAGTCCCTTATTAAAGGGTTTATAATTATATAGCTATATATTAAGTAATAAGCTATTATTATAAAAATAGTTTACCTCCTTAATAGAGCTAATATATAGGATTAGGTTTATCTTTACCCTAGGGCTAGGATAGCTAGTCTTTTGTTTTTTTACTTAAAGGATCCTTAGTTAGTTAGTTTAGGATAGATATAAGTTAGATTCCCTTTACTATTATTATAAAGGTTAGGGGGGATAAAGCTATGTTATTACTAAAGGCTTTAGTAACTTAATCCTTAGCATAGTAGGCTTATGCCTTATCGATAGTGAGGAAAGTAAGGACCGTATTACCGCTAGGGAGCTTTCGTGCTATAATAACACTAGAGTTACTATAGGCCCGGTTCGCTACTACTATAGTATCTTTCGGGGTTTAGTTACTAATATTAGGAGGAGCACTTTTAGTTTAGATAGTAACTTTGCGTTTAATGTAGCTTTGGGTTGTTTATTTAGGGCCTCTACGGTTTAGGGTTATGAGGTTTCGTGCTATAACCTATGCGTATAATGGTTAATTTCTTTTGCGGTTATTAGTTCTAGTAAGGGCTATCTTAATAACTAAAGTAAGGGTATTAGTAATGTTTAAGGTAATTTATTCTTTAAGGCTTACTTCTAGGTTGTATAAGGTATCCTTTTCGCAGGAGGTATATACTTATGTCTCGCATGCAGTGCCGTAGTATTAGATAATATTCTAGACTTATTCAAGGAGGTTAGGAGGGATAATTCTAGTAATAGTATTATATACTTTGCTTTCTAGGTTATTGACTAGTATTCTACTAGTTTCTGTATTAGGTTTATTGCTTTCGCTTAGTATATATTAGCTAATTCTTACTAAGGGGTTATATTAGCTTTAGTTAAGGCCACGCGCCCCTAAGTCGATAGTTATCAGCAGTGTATTAGCGCTATTACTATAGCCCTAATGCGCTATTGAATCTTAAGTAATATATATATAAGGATTTTAAATCTAGTGTTAGAATGTATTTTAGAGGTAGGTTAGTAGTATAGTAAGTAAAAACTAAGAATTTATAAAAAGGTTAAATAGCTTAAAGTAATTTAATTATAACTATAGGATAAAATAGTTAGGTTAATTAAATAAATAATTAACTAAATAAAGTAAAGATAGCTAATTAAATTAAATAGTAAAAGACTAAAAAATCCTTATTCCTTCTCCTTAGCTTCCTTTTTAATTTCCTCCTTATTTCCTTCTTCTTATTCCTTCTTTAAGTTATTAAAAGATCTATTCTAGCTTTTAAGTAAAATAAGCTACCTAACTATATTAGGTAATAGCTTATTCCTTAATTTAGTAATAATATTATTATTAATTAAAAAGGTGCTTTTAATAGCTATAGAAGTAGCTAGAATTGCTAAATAGTATCTAGCTAATATAGCTAAATTAGGAAATCGAATTATAGTATTTCTTTAATATTTTAGAATATTAATCTATTAAATTAAGGTTAGTATTTTAATTAAGCTTAAAGAAAACTAGGATAGTACTAACCCTTTTAGGTAAGACTAGCTTATTTATATAAGTAATATATTCCTCTTCCCTTAGGAATATTACTTATATAAAAATTATCTTTAGATCCTAAATTAGAAGATAGCTTATCTTATAGGCTAGCCTTTAGTATTAAAACTATTAATATTTCTATACTATACTAATTCTATACTAATATACTAAAAAATTAGTATTTAGTTAGTATAGGCCTATACTAATACTAATACTAATTTTTATACTAAATACTAACTAAATACTTATTTTAAATTAGTTAGTATAGGCCTATACTAATACTAATTTTTTATACTAAATACTAACTAAATACTAACTAATTCTAATTAGTATTTAGTAAGTATATTTTAGACTAACTAATTTCACAACCCTATAGCTATCCTAGCTTAGCCCTCGTCTGTATAGCTAAAGTGGGATTTATTAGAGAAAATAATATTATGCCAATCTTCTGGCTAGGGCTGCAGCGCAGTCTTCTGCGCTCTTTAATTCGACATCCTGAGCAAGCCGCTTGTAGAGATTGCGGGTGTTAAGCGTGGTTGTAATCGTTTGATCGGTAGCATCGGTCTCTACCCCAGCTTTTAGGGCAGCGCTTGACCAAGGGAGTCGCTTCGCTTTAAATCCCTCCTTCTCATATAAATCTTCTATAGAATTAAGGTCTCGTTCAGAAAGCTTCCTCTTGCGGCCGCGGGTTTCGGGGAGGGTGGGGTGGTTGTGACGCGTGCGATCGGTATCGCTGCGAATAATCTCGTAGCTGGACCGCTGGGAGACTCTAAAGAAAGAGAAAAGATCGGCCTTATAATTCGATAAGCCCTTGGCTTCTAGGAATTTATTTGCGCCTCGAATACGGGCTTTTTTGGGTGTGTCATGCTTCCGGGCGCCTATTTTGCTGATGTAAAGGGGTGAGATTTGGTGGTGTGGGGAGATTTAGTGTGCGGTGTTTTTTTCAGACCGCCTGATTACCTAGATTACTATAGTAAGCTAGTAATCTAGCTATAATAAGTAAAGAAAAAGTAAGTATATTATAATTCTACTAGTTATAACTACTTAATTCTAACTTAAGCTATAATACTTTATTCCTTTAACTATTATAAAGTAATACTTAAGTTATAAATAAAAATTTAATTTAATTATAAAATAATAGATAAAAAATATATTTAACTATACTTAATTTATTTAGTAATAGAAGTTCTAATAACTCTTATTTATTTATTTATTTAATTATATACTACTTTAGCTACTAGCTATCTAGTCCTTCTTTACTAAGACTAGTTTAGTTCTAATAACTCTTAGATTTATAAATAAATATATTATACTTTATATTTTACTTTTTATTACTAGCTTAATTTTATAGTAACTTAAATTTATTATATATACCTTAGCTTTAATAGTATATATATTATCTTATAATAATTAAAGAGATAACCTATTATATAATATAATTTAATATTATAATTACTTAAATTAATTAATCTTTTTTAACTATATAGCTAGATTAATTTAATATAAAGTAATTATATTATCCTATCTTTTTAGAAATATAAAGAACTATTTTAAAAGTTATTACTTATACTAAGAATCTTTACTAAGTATTTAATAGTATATTTAGCTTTATATTACTATAAACTACTATTTACTAAGTTTACTATAACCTTAATAATATTAAACTTATAATATTTCTAGCTTATATACTAAGTATACTATAATATAAAGCTTTCTTTAATATTAATATTTATAGAATATACTTAATATTTCTTTAGTAAGAAAATATAAAATATAGTTTATATATTAATAAAAACTTTTAAAATAATCCTTTATATTTAGTAAGAATTTAAGAGTATAGTATTCTTAGTATAGGTAAAACTTTTTAAAATACTTTTCTATATAAAGAGCTTTTTTAAAAGTTATAATCTAAGTAAAATCTATTATTTTTCCTTATTCTTATTAATTACTTAAGGTATAAATTAAGAGCAATAAGCTACTTACTTTAACCTCTATTGCTTTAGAGGTAATAAGGGTATAGGGCTCTTAAGTAGTGGTCGCGGACTGCTATAAGACTAGTAGCCTCTAGGAGAGGGTAAATTAGGAAAAGTACTCTATGTACCTTATCGTGGATGTAACCGTCTGATTGCTTATTTGGGATTAGCGTAGGTCATGACTTTTGAAAGAGCCCTCCGTAAAGGGAAAGAGTAAGTTAGAATCTGGTTATAGCGATATACGGCGCATAGTGATATGCATTAAGGAAGCTCCATTATAGTAAAGGGGAGCCAATGTGTCCATACCATTGAGTATCCGCCAGCGGCACTATACCATACCACCTTAAGATCCATTCAACGTGTCATCCAGCTATCGCCAAGCGCAACAACTTGCGAGCTTGGCCTTTTTGCAGATAACTTTGTTACTCGGATCTTCTCAAGCCTGGCCCATTCTCGTCATATATCTCGACCTGTTTCAGCAAACTCCATTTCCAATCACCGCCACTCGACAACGGCACACATTGCTGCGATGGACTACGAGGCGCTCAAGGAGCAATGGAGCGAGGTTGAGGACCGAGATGGTGTTCGTTTGAGCTGGAATGTTTTCCCCAGCTCCCGCATGGTGAGATGAGAAAACCCATGAAAGTCGCAGTAGCTCATATTCAACCAGGAGGCGTCGAGATTAGTCGTTCCCATCGGTGCTCTGTACACTCCTTTGAAGGAGAAGCCAGATACTCCCTTGCTGCAGTTTGAGCCCGTGACGTGCAAGCAGCCCTGTCGCTCTGTTTTGAACCCATTTTGGTATGAACACTACCACAGCAAGCCTTTGACTTACAAAGCTAATCCCCCTGTAGCCAAGTTGATGTTCGTGCCAGAGTCTGGATTTGTCCCTTCTGTCTTTCGAGGAACCAGCTTCCTCCCCATTACAAAGACATCACTGCCAACGCGATTCCTCCCGAACTTCACCCCGCCAACACAACCATCGAGTACCGTCTGTCCCGACCAGCACCCGCCCCCCCGATTTTCCTATATGTGGTCGATATGTGCCAAGAAGCCGATAGCTTGGTATCCCTGAAAGAGTCCTTGGTGATGAGTCTGAGCCTATTGCCAGAGAATGCTCTGGTTGGCCTCATTACATATGGAACCATGGTAATTGACGCTGGCCTAGGGTAAAACTACCGCTAACCAAGTGTGAAGGCCCATGTGCATGAAATTGGCTATGAGGAATGCGCAAAGTCATATGTGTTCCGAGGCAGCAAGGATTATTCTGCCAAGCAGGTGCAAGAAATGCTTGGTCTTTTGGCCTCTGGCCTTCGGCCAGGAATGCAACCCCAACCTGGCCGTCCTCTTCCTACCGGTCCAGCTTCTCGTTTTCTTCTGCCTGTTCAGCAGGCTGAATTTCAACTCACCAAAGCACTCGAGTCACTCCAGAAAGACCCATGGCCGGTTGCAAATGATCACCGGAGTCTGCGATGTACTGGCGTCGCTCTCAGTGTAGCGGTTGGGCTCATGGAGTCATCATTTCAAAATGCTGGCGGTCGTATCATGCTTTTCGCTGGTGGCCCAGCAACCGAGGGACCAGGCATGGTTGTGGGACCAGAGTTGAGAGAACCCATTCGATCTCATCACGATATTGATCGAGACAACGTCAAATATTACAAAAAGGCGTTGAAGGTGAGTTGTCTCAGGCCTCATCTTCCACAACTAGGTGCTGATCATCACGCAATAGTTTTACGAGAATCTTGCCAAGCGTACGGCGCATAACGGCCACATCATCGACATCTTTGCCGGGTGTCTCGACCAGGTTGGCTTGCTGGAGATGAAGGGCCTCTGCAACTCGACTGGTGGACACATGATCCTCACCGATAGCTTTACGTCGTCCATGTTCAAGCAATCGTTTGTGCGAATCTTCGAGAAGGACGGCGACGAGAATCTGTTGATGGGATTCAACGCTGTTCTAGAAGTACTCACGACGAAGGAGCTCAAAGTTACCGGGCTCATTGGACATGCCGTCTCACTCAACAAAAAGTCGATTTCCGTTGGAGAAACCGAATGCGGCATTGGGAACACTTGTTCTTGGAAGATGTGTGGCATTGACCCCAAATCCAGCTACGGAATCTACTTCGAAATTGCTGGCCAAGGTCCCGCAACCCATCAGCAAGCGCCTCAGAAGGGCATGATGCAATTCTTGACGTACTATCAGCATTCATCTGGGCAATTTCACCTGCGCGTAACGACGATAGCCCGGAACCTCAGTAGCCCGGCAGGTGATCCGGCAATTGCCCAATCGTTCGACCAAGAGGCAGCTGCTGTTCTCATGTCAAGGATCGCAGTGTTCAAGGCCGATGTGGATGACGGCCCGGATGTTTTGCGATGGGTTGATCGGATGCTGATTCGGCTTTGTTCGAGGTTCGCAGATTATCGCAAAGATGACCCTTCATCCTTCCGCTTGGAGAAGAATTTCACGCTCTACCCGCAGTTCATGTTCCATCTACGACGAAGCCAGTTTCTTCAAGTTTTCAACAACTCCCCTGACGAAACTGCCTTTTATCGTCATGTGCTGAACCACGAAGACGTCAGCAATTCCCTAGTCATGATCCAGCCGACCCTGGATTCATACACTTTTGACCAGGATGGTGGGCAGCCGGTTCTTCTGGACTCCGCATCGATCCAACCCACTCACGTTCTGCTCCTGGACACATTTTTCCACATCCTCATCTTTCATGGAGAGACAATTGCAGAATGGAGGAAAGCAGGGTATCAAGAACAAGAAGGCTATGAGAACTTTGGTTCCCTGCTAGAGCAGCCTAAGGAAGATGCCCGGGTCAGTCTAAACTACTGCAATGGTCGAGTAGTCCACTAACTTTGCCCCAGGACCTCATCACGGACAGATTCCCTCTCCCACGGTTCATTGTCTGCGACGCCGGCGGATCACAGGCTAGATTTTTACTGTCCAAGCTTAACCCATCGACAACTCACACAACCGGCCCTTACGGTGGCGTTGGAGCCACAACGGCTCAGACGATTTTTACCGACGATGTGTCGTTGCAAACCTTTATGGATCATTTGATGAAGTATGGCCCTTCTTAACCGCATCGCTAGTGGTTCGAAGCGAACTGAATTTGACGCTGACTTATTTTAGACTTGCTGTGAGCGGGACTAATTAAGTCCGGTTGATCAGTGGGCGCGTATAGTTGAGGACGCTGCTCAACCTCAATCTTCTTCGGATGCTCAAGAGTCAAGCCCCCAGGACTGAGAAGATGGACGATGAGGCGTCCAACAGGTTGTTAATGACTATAACCCCCATTGATGAGCACGCAGGGCAAATATACAAGATATTATCATGTTAGCGCTCATGCGTCAATTTCTGGCAAGGTCTTTGAACGCTTCGTACAGGTAGGTAGACCAATAGACTTGGGCAACTTAACTGTCAACTTCACTCATGACATCTCACTGCTTTTTTTTTTTTCTAATCGATATTCGTGGAAGCTGAATTAGTGGTCACGTGCTGACTTTGTGCCTGAGGCATGGAGTCCCACCATCATTGGTGAGCTGGCCTTAGGGCAGATTGGTGGGGCACACACCTTTTTATTTTTTATTTCTTCCGACAAACTTCCTTCTCTGCCCTTTCCAATCCTTTCCAACCCTCACCTATCTCAATCTCCGGCACGCAAACCACGAGCCTCTGCCAATCTCATACGCATCAAAATGGGTACGCTGCATTGTCTTCAAATCTCCTATATCCTGATCTAACTCCGTTTCTAGCTCCCAAGGCCGACCCCAATGAGATCAAGGTGATGTAAGTTGAAGCATCTCGAACTCTACGAGACTTGCGCTGACTCGACCAGCCACCTCCGAGCCACAGGTGGCGAGGTCGGTGCATCCTCTGCTCTCGCTCCCAAGATTGGACCTCTGGGTCTGTCGCCCAAGAAGGTCGGAGAAGACATCGCCAAGGCGACTGGTGACTGGGTATGCAACTAAGAATGGCCGTTATGTGTGACTTGACTGACATGCGAACAGAAAGGCTTGCGCGTAACTGTCAAGCTCACCATACAGAACCGTCAGGCTCAGGTTTCTGTCGTCCCCACCGCCTCGTCTCTAATTATCAAGGCACTCAAGGAGCCCCCCCGCGACCGCAAGAAGGAGAAGAACATCAAGCACAGCAAGTCGGTCAGCCTCGACGAGATTATCGAGATCGCCCGCACCATGCGCTATAAGTCTTTCGCCAAGGAGCTGTCGGGTACCGTGAAGGAGATCCTGGGTACTGCCTACAGTGTCGGATGTCAGGTTGATGGCAAGCCTCCTCAGTCCATCATCGAGGCCATCGATAGCGGCGACATTGACAGTACGTTCTCAATGCCCTCTATTCATCATTACCCAACTAACCCCAATCACAGTTCCCGAAGAGTAAGCCATGGAACTTAGACCTGAAGAAGAAAGAAAACAGAACCAGGTGCTACCCCTAACCCATCGAGGTGCTTCTGACCCAGATGAGCGGTTTGATGTGATGTGTGACATGAAATCCACGATATTTGACCCTTGACTACACTCTGAAATCTACCAAACTGCCCTGTGGTTTATTTCAATTTTTGTGCAAGGAAGAGCAACTTGGCCCTATACTCACCGCGGCATCCTGACTTATGGATGTCGAGGTCCATCAACACGGCGCATACACTCTCTTCATCGTTGATGACTCGGAGACTCCGTGAAGATTGTAATTGTAAAATGCGCGTTGCTCAATATTTGAAGAGGGTCTGCTTGGAGATCTGCACATGGTTGAGGCTCGGAGAAGGCGCAATATTTCCCATGCAAACGCGTTGCAAACGCGCGGCGAATCTTGTATGCGACAACACAACACGGCTAATCATTGCATAATCCTTCCAAAAAGGAATGTGCCAATTACTGTGCATCCTGGTCATGTTTTCCGCTGCTCGATGGAGAGACGTAAAAATCTACATTCTCAGGCACTTGATACCTGTCGGTGCCTTTTTGAGGTGTGGCGCATGCCCAACGCGTGCTTACTGGCCGGAGCACCACCCGAGCCGCTGAGCGGTGCGCTCTGGCCTGAGGAACACCTGGCTATCCCCAGGCAGGCAACTTACCTCAGCGGTCTCGTTCCTCTTGGGTGGAGCCTTGCCCACGTCCATCGTTGCCAGCCTACTCTCGTACTTTCAACCTCCACTAATCGACCTAAGGTACTACCTTGGACTACGAATCCCACTTCCAGATCATGGCGGCGAGCTTCCGCCTCTAATGCGCGACTCGAGCTCCACTCTGACTATCATCCCGACTCTCTCTCTGAACCAACCCGTCCCCCGCGACTCCTGGTGCTTGCCCGCCTCTGTTGTGCGCATCAAATTTGGCCGACCAGGCTGAGACGGGCAGATTCCCTCACGGCATTGTTGCTGGTATTTCGGTGTTGGCGTGGTCGTCGCCCGCGCAGTCAGCCCCAAATGCCCGTCAGCGACTTGATCTGCGACTCGACCGGCAACTTCATTTCCCTGCACTGAACCCCGAGCCATGCTCTCTGACCAGCAGGCCATGAACGACCATCATCTGTCAGCGACGTCCTCTTTGAATTCCCCGCTTTTGTTATTTGTTTGCCTAGATACCCCGTTGTCATGTTGCCTCTCCTTCAGATGCCCCCTCATGCGGTGACGCCGCCACCGTCGAACCTCGATGAAGCCTTCAACCCCTTCCCAATCAACGATGCCTCATCCATCAACAACCATTATCCCCGGAACGGCGGCGATCATACATACCAGCGATCGTTTCCCATTCGCACCTCTCAACCGCAACGACGACCCTCAGTATCTGCAAGCTCACTGTACCGGTCACATCCCGAATACCACCTTCGCAGGAAGACACCAAACGGTACCATTGATGCTGGTTACGATGGATCACCCACCCCTCTCTCCCATGGCCCGCCACCTTTCAAACACTTCGCTCTATCTAGGTCTGTGACATCGGCCGTATTTCCTCCAACTGCACCACCGACACTACCAGTTTGTAGCCATAATCTGGCCCCAGATCATCATCAGTCTTCATCTTCGGGCGACCTCGGCATCGATGGCGATGGCAGGCATATACATATGGGTTCTACACCCTGGACATACCCCGGCGACATGTCAAGACAACCGGGCACCTTCCAAACCCACCCACATGCTCTTCTGTCTTTAGGAAGACAGCACCAACCTGTTGCCTATCTGGATGCCTGCGGGATGTTCCCCAGCGTCAACCAGCCGCTCCTGAGGGCAAACGAATACAACGTTCGCGCTTTTTGCCCACCCCCCGTGGCCATGAATGACGCTTGGCCACTCGGCCAAATACCGATACATGTCTCACCTTCACCTTGGAGTAATGGAAACTCGGTCCAGTCGGTCAGTGCATCGAGACCTACTCAACAGCATGATTTCAGACTGCCAGACTACGTGCTCCACCAGTATTTTGATGGCTCCCTTGAACAGGAAACCACATTCAACTTTGGACGCCCTCAACACACCAACACTGAGAACTCAGAACTTGACTTCCGAGGCACCCAACTTCATTCTCAATCTACTACTGCCTTTGGGGGACAACAGGGTTTTCGCGAAAAGGTGCTATCACAGGCGCACGGGACCTACATGGATCTGCTTGCGTACCTCCAAACATCGAGAAGACTACAGCCTAACAAGGCCAACTCAAGTCTCAGCATGACCCCAAAATTGTTGGTATACCCCAAGCCCCCAAGGCCGACATTGAAGATGTTGGAAACCGGGGCTAGGGTCTCGCACACGAGGGTCTTTGAGAGAGATCGCGTGCGGAACTACTACCCTGGGAACTATACAGCGACACACCCAACAGGAACATTGAACCATTCTTTTTCTGGAGGCAAGATGTCGACCTTTGCCATGGCGAAGTCCTCCCTCGAAATGCTGAATAGTCTCTGCGAACAGAGTGGATGGACTTGGATTGATGGGATTTTACTCGGAGGATGTCTCCATTATGGAATGGAACATTACGAAGAGGCATTGGAATGGTTCTCGAGAATCATCACCATTGACTCGAGGTAAAGACTTGTCCCAAGTGAACTGTCAAGTGGCTGTTCCATGGTGTCTGACTCTTTCGCAGTCACGTCGAGGCAATCACAAACATGGCTGCCACATTGTACTGTCTCAACCGCCAAGATGAAGCCGAACAGCACTGGATCAGAGCCGTGAAGGTACAGCCTAGCTATTTAGAAGCAGCCGAGCATCTCGTCGGCCTTCTATACAAGCATCGCAGTAAGGAAGCTGTCGATATCATCAGCTACGTGCAGCAAGCGTTGATGCTATCACATTCTGGAACCAGACACCCAACCCGGCCTGCTACCCGCGGACTCGCTCCCCAAGAGGACTTTTCTGGGACTACCACAGTTCATAGTTTCCAAATTGCTGACTTGAAACAGGCGCAACATCATGGGGTTGCACCTCAACGAGACGATGCACATGCCCCAGGGTTTGGATCGAGCGGTTATGCTATACCAGGAAGAGAAAATGGGCGAATTCTTGCACTCATTCACGCCAAGGGGACGATGTTATACAGCCTAAAAGATGTGAACGGAGCCTCGACCGCGTTTGAAGAGGCCGTGTTGATTAGCGTCGGGCGTCAGATGACCGGGATTCAAGACCTGGTGCGTCGAATCCAAACAGTCCTGACTCCATCTGAGTCAAGCTCGGTTCAACCTGGCCAGGTTGCACGTCCCCTTCGGCCCCTGTTACTACACCCCGAAAGAGCTCGGCATACGGCCCATCTCGTGTTTGGTGGCAGTGGGGACCTCCCGGGTCTCCGGTATGTGACTGAGGGCGCTACAAAACGCGCTGCAGTTCAAACCACCAGCAATTCTCTACTGTCGCTGGCCAAGATTTTCCAAGATGCCCTTTCAAACGGCCATGCTACCCCGAATGCTGTCCGGCGTCCCTCTGGAGTCGAAGACATTCTTGCTCTCTACTATCTATCATTGTCTCTTCAGGAAAGCCCTTCAACAGCGAATAACGTGGGCATTCTTCTGGCGGGTGTCCAGCAATCCACCCCGAGTTCTCAGAGCGCCAGCATCGACATGTTTCCCCAACCAAGCGTTCCTGGAATTATCCCAGGAAGCGGCTTGGCTTTGGCTCTGGCGTACTATCATTATGGACTACGCCTGGATCCTAAACACGTCCACCTCCATACCAACCTCGGGAGTCTACTCAAGGACATTGGCCAATTGGATTTGGCAATCCAGATGTATGAACAGGCTGTGTCGTGTGATGGTACCTTTGACATTGCTCTGACGAACCTGGCCAATGCTGTCAAAGACAGAGGTCGTGTGAGCGACGCTATCATGTACTACAAACGAGCTGTGAGCTCCAACCCTGACTTCGCCGAGGCTGTTTGTGGCCTGTCGACAGCCTTGAATTCCGTCTGCGACTGGAGAGGTCGTGGCGGCGTTATACTTCAATCAGGAAAGTATGACCGCTGGCACGTTGATGACAGAGGGCTTCTTGTCGATTCTCGATCCTTGGGACATGAAAGCGGTTTGACAAGCCGGGTTGTTCGCATCATTGGCAAACAACTGTATGAGGCATCCCAATGGGGACGAGGCATTCTCGAAGACGGTGCCATCATCACAGTGGCCGGACAAGTTCGAAATCTATCCTCAAGAAGCTCTTTCCAACCCGAAGAAGCCCTACATGACTGGGCTGGCAAGCCATGGGAAGGCTCTCGTCTCATACGCCTAGCGGAACGTGCCACTCGGGTAATGCAATGGAAATGGTACCGCGATCGGTGCGCTTCCCGATCCAAGCCAGCCTCACATTATCCTCGACTACGATTGCCTTCCACTCTCACTGTTCCGTCAGCTCCAACTGTCCTCCCGTTCCATACATTCACATGTCCCCTCACCGCAAGAGACATCCGTGTCATCTCGCAACGAAATGCAATTCGAATATCCTGCTCAACCCTCCGATTGCCTTGGATACCGCACACGGTCTATCCACCACCTCCACCACCCAATCCTTATTTGAATGTGGGATACGTGTCATCGGATTTCAACAATCATCCTTTAGCACACCTGTAGGAAACCCTTTACTTCAACGAGAACTCGATCTTGCAGAAACTAACCCAGCTGCCAGGATGCAATCCGTCTTTGGTTTCCACGATCCTCGACGGGCTCGGGCTTTTTGCTATGCCACGACGGCAAGTGACAGATCAATTCATCGTCAGCAGATCGAACGTGAAGCACCAGTATTTCGAGATGTAAGTAACTGGCCTTCGGAGAAGTTGGTGGAGCAGATTGTTCGAGACGAGATCCACATCTTGATCAACCTTAATGGTTATACTAGAGGAGCTCGTAACGAAGTGTTTGCGGCCCGCCCTGCCCCAGTGCAGATGTCCTTCATGGGGTTCGCGGGAACCCTGGGCGCTGAGTGGTGTGATTACATCCTCGCAGACAGTACAGCGATTCCCCCTGGGACACTTCGCCCTTGGCGTGCCAACGTTGGGGTTGAGGATGTCTTCCTCGACGAAACCGAGGGAGATGGGGACGATTGGATGTACTCGGAGAACATTATTTTCTGCCGGGATACCTTTTTCTGTTGTGACCATGCCCAATCCTGCGACCCTGGTGAGCGGCAAGTTACATGGGAAGAGGAGCAACAACGTCGATGGAAGATGCGTAAGGAGCTATTCCCAACCCTCCCCCACGATGTCGTCATTTTGGGAAATTTCAATCAGCTTTACAAGGTATGTGCGATTGGGCAAAAGACTGTCCTAACATATGGCTAACTGCACCTAGATTGAACCTACAACTTTCCGATCCTGGTTACGGATATTGGCCCAGCTGCCAAAGGCCATTCTATGGCTCCTGCGATTTCCAGAGCTGGGCGAAATTAATCTACGTCGTACCGCCAAGGCGTGGGCAGGAGCTGAAGTGGCTAACCGTATCATTTTTACGGATGTTGCGCCGAAGAGTCAGCATATCTCACGTGCTCGGGTGTGTGATCTCTTTCTCGACACACCCGAATGCAACGCGCACACGACGGCTGCAGACGTGCTGTGGTCGAGTACGCCCCTACTCACGCTCCCGCGCTACCCTTACAAGATGTGCTCCCGAATGGCAGCGTCCATCCTGAGGGGCGCCCTGCCTAAGACGACTGAGGGCCGACAGATGGCCACGGAACTAATCGCCGGGAGCGAGGTAGAGTATGAACAGCGGGCTGTGCGGCTGGCTGGCGGCCTCAGTTACAGCATAACGGACAGTGGCTGTGGAGAGGGATATGGTCGATTGGCCGAGATGCGCAAACTCCTCTGGGACGGGAAGTGGGACTGTGGATTATTCAATACTCGTCGGTGGGTTAATGATGTGGAAACAGCATACGAGGAAGCATGGCGACGTTGGGTCGCGGGAGAAAGCGGAGACATCTGCCTATGAAACCGAGGCGAGGTCTGGCTGCGAACAACAACAAACAGATAGCTGAGAAGGCCATTTTGGTTGACGAGTTGTGCCCACAGCACTCCAGATGGATTATGGGTGGACGACACAGAGGCCCCGGACTAAGGCAACGAGGGAAGGGAGTGATTCAGCCCTTATGGCTTGAGATGGGAATTCGGATATGGGTGGGATGGGATGATGAATCCCTTGTTTTTTTTGGTCGTTTGCTTGCGTCACGATTGCCCCCGTCGGTCAGTCCATTTAGAGCGGGGGATAGAAATACCTACATGGCTAAACAGCACACCAGGTCGGGAGTTTGAAGTGTAACGATTGCCGCCCTCGTCGCCTTGGTCTTGTCGATACTCTGAGAACTACACTGACCTCGGCCCCATTGATACTGAATCTGCCTACATTATTGTCTGCACGAATCATTAAATGATGGTCAAGCACGAAGCATCCATTAGTGAGGGCTCTTGTGTAGGTAGACATGACTTGACACGGCGTCAATGGCGATAGGGCAGCTGATGAAGAAAGCAGGGGGACTCGGACTGGGGATTGGTCCACAGCGCCAGGGCCCAGCAAGGCCATAGCGGACAGAGCGAGCTGAGCTGAGCTGAAAACCGTTGCCCGGCTCGCTTGGCTTATCCCGGGGGGGTTTAGGGCCAGAGGGGAAGCCTGACGCCACAACGGTTTTTGCTTTTAGTGGCCGAAGGCCTCTCGGGTAGGGGCTCCATTACCGCCGGGGCGGAGATGCACGCCATTGGCAGCAGCGCCATCTGGTCGCCCGGCGATGTGCCAGGCTGGCAGGAAGGGTGTGAGCGTGTTTGTGCATGTGTCCGTCCGCGCGGTGAGTGAGAGCAGAGCGACAGAGGGGGGCAACCGAGACGCCAGCGAACCAGACAAGACAGAGGGCGTGAAAGTGCCGCGGGTGGTGTGGTGTGTGCTCGACGCGCCACTGCTTGCGCTCTCCGCACAGGCATTATTTGGCAGAGATAGGTAGGTTCGAATAGGTTTAAGGTAGTATGGAAGGTAGCTAAGTACGTAGGTGTCGGGCATTGGACGAGGGCGTCGGACGTACCTGGACGTCGTTGGGTGTCCACCTCGACGTCCACCTCGACGCTGATGTTGGCGTTGACGTGAGGGTTGGGAAGGGCGCGGGTGAAAAGGGCGCGTCCTTTGTGTTGCATGTTCGGGCAATTTGACCGGGTTGGCTATGTCGATTCGCCCACACTATGCGTACGTGCGTTTCGTTTCGTTTCATTTCGTTCCGTTCGTCGTTGGGTTGCATCTAAAGATGTCGGTGTCTTCCGTTTACCGTACCATCCATCCATACCTCTTGAGAACCTCAACCCGCCGCTGTACTGTATACGTTCATTTTGGTGTGTGGGCTAACGGGCGGGTACGTGGTGTGGTGCCACTCGCGGGCATGATCCAGATGAGGTATTCGCAGTTCGGTCTTCTTGTTTTGCTGCGGTTCTTTTTCAGGTTCTGCAGTTACACTTGTGAGGTGGTGCAACGAGGCTACCACGGGATGGTCAACTTGGATATGAATGTACCCTAGCTTGGTTGGGTAGGTAGGCAGTTCGTCGGCAACGGGAAGGTTATTCATGTGTCCATTGACACTCGTTTCCGTACCTTAAGCATAGATACCTAGGTAGTACTCTGTACTTAGGTATCATTCCACTGGCGGTACCTGGCACCTCTGAGACAGGTACGTGGCTGGTACTTCGAAGTCCGTTCACCCGACCTCCACTGTGCTTTGCCTACTTTTGCACTACGCAAGTATGAATCCCAAGTACGAACACTCTATTTTACAGAGGCGAACACGGAAGCCCCTCCACCGATCCGACAAGGGGCACGGCGATTCCAACCAGGTGGCTCAGGCCAGCAGCCACCCGTTGTCGATGATCGCCCTACCTCAAACCCCGGCCCCGGCCCAGGTCCCCAGGCCCCAGGCCCCAGGACCCAGGCAGGACCCAGCTAGCCCCTTTGCTGCGCGATGGCGTTGACGCTGACGGCGACGGAGACGGCGACGGAGACGGTGACAGCGATTGCAAAGCCTGCAACGGCGACGCGGGCGCGTGCGAACAGCGTCCTCCAGATCTCCTCCACACGGATGCCCACCCGCCCTGTCCGTGATTCAGCTGATATACGCACACGCACCAGCATGTCTCTCTTTTCCCAGGAAACTCGACGCCAGGGAAGAGTCAATTGCGCCGGCTGCGGCTTTGGCTTTAGTTTTGGCCTTGGTATTTGGCATTTGGGCTACGGCTTGAGTGTGTCGGGTCTTGTTCGCCCGTCCGTAGGCCGACGGATGGACCGACAACCAGAATTGTAGACGGATCGAGCAAGAGAGAGGGCGGGCGGGCCCCGTTGCAAAAGAGGCCGCAAACGAGGCCAGGTCAAACTCTGCTTGGGCACTCATTGCCCAAAGCGACCTGGAGTCGACGAGAGCAGCCAGAGGAGGCTTGAGGCTTGGGGGCTTGAGGCTAGGGATGGCAGCTTGCGGCGTGCTCTGGTGGCTTGGTTGACGGCAAGGTCCGGCCAAGAGGGACCGAACGATAACAATATGCCATTCCACCACGATGATGGCTACCTAGTCTAAAGGTTCCAGATTCGAGGACGGTGGTTCACTCGCCCAAGAGTCAAGACCCACCCACACTCCAAATGCAGCTCGATCTGACCCAAGTTACAGAGGACTCGCGAGGGACGAGAGACGACAGTTGGTAGGCGACCGAGGTTGCCGTCCGTCCAAAGACAAGCGTTAAGACATTCGGCCAGTAAACTCGACTCACTCAAGGACTGGGCTTTTTGGAAAGGAGGAGGGGCTCCAACCGGTACGATCCCGTGGAACAGCTGCTTCACGTAGGTTGTTGATACCTTCTTAGGGACACAGCCTTGTCTCTTCCGCCCTCGTTCTTTTCCATTTAGGCTCCTCGTCATTTTCCTCCCTCTTTCTCTCGCTTCGTCCCTCCCCCCCCTCTCTCCTTCTTGCTCCATCTCTCTCTGTGCGGCGGCGCTGTGCTTCGCTGGCCTTGGGCGGCCTGACCTGGCCTGGCTTGTCCGTCACACTAGTCTCACTGCATCCGGGGCAGTGAGCCGTCTGGCGGGCCTGGGGCAATCGTCGATGGGAGGTGGCCCCGACTGGATGGAAAAAGGGCAGCCAGAGAGACGCTGGGCCGAGGGAGCTGGATGCGAGATGATGATGGGTCGTCAACCACAGCGGAGAGCATCGCATCCGGCGAATGTGCCCACACCAACCACCCAACTGCCATCCACGAACAAGCCCACTCAGCTTGTCACTCACCCACAAGCAAGCCGCACATAGTCCAAGAGTCCAATAGGTGCCTGCCCTGACTGGCTTGCATCTTGTTGCGTCTTAGGCCTAGCTATCACCAACTTGACACCCACGCCCCTATCCCCACCTCCACCACCACCCCTACCACTCAAGATCCTTGCCACTCAGCTATCCTTATACCCCTGTCATGACCGTCACGCCCCCCCCCCTCCCTCTTCCCTTCTTTGATCCCGTCCTTTACTCCCACCCCCTTAGGAGAGACGCCGCTGCGGCGCTGCCCCATCTGTGGCCCGCCTATCTATCTCAACAGCGGCATCCTAGTAGTAGATCAAGAAAGTTTGTCGTCAGGGTGGTTAACTCCTGCCTCACCCACCCATATCACGACTTGCTTTTCCCCATACATTACGCTTCATGCCAAAGACTTGCCCCATCAGCCCCATCAGCCCTCCTCACGGATATTTCATCACCTCACCTCCCTCCTCTCAGAACACAGTTATCTCTTCAGAACCTCATTACTACATCCGTCTGTATCAATTCTGTGTTGCGGCTTGTGTTAGACCACCTTATAAGACCATTTTCTTCGCTTCTTATTTATTGCTATCGTCATCGTCATCGTCATCCAACGTCCACTGCATCGTTCGTCAACGGCCATCGCCACTCATCCGCCCTGTCATCCATATATATATATATAAACATATATATTACCAACACCATCGACTCGTCTTTGATACCAGCCCCGCCATCATGACTACCCACAGGAGAGGCCCGTGGTCCAACGCCGAAGACTCTTACCTGATGCAACTGGTTCAGACACACGGTCCCCTCAACTGGGTACGGATCGCCCAGACCCTGGGCTCAAGAACACCCAAGCAGTGCCGCGAGCGCTATCACCAGAACCTCAAGCCAACCTTGAATCACGATCCTATCACACCCGAAGAAGGAGTCCAGATTGAGCGTTTAGTGCACGAGATTGGAAAGAGATGGGCAGAGATCGCCCGTCGGCTCCATGGACGAAGCGACAATGCCGTCAAGAACTGGTGGAACGGTAGCCAAAACCGCCGCAAGAGGCTGGACCGTCGGCGAGCAGTGCAGACCTACGACGAGCATTACAGCAGGACCGGACTCACCATCTCAACGCCGTCACTTCCCTTTCCTAGGACGCACTCTTCAGCACAGTCGACCCAGGGTCACCGACACCCGATGCCGTGGGTGGAAGCTCCTCTCCCATCTCCTTGTTCATCCGAATCAGCTGAGTCGGATTCAGGCTCCAACTACACAACGTCACCAGGCCGGCATTCATTGTCGCTACACATGCCGGTCGAGCTACCTCCACTTCGCACCGCCCCGGTGCCGCTGCACGGTGATCCCAAGCTCCCTAGTCTGAGTTCTCTGGCCTCGCCCACCTTTGGAGATATGCACGACGCTCAGCCACGACTGCCTCCACTAGTGCCCCAGAACCAACTGCCCACGGCACCCAACTCTCCTGCCCAACAGCATCTCCAACTAAGACAAGTGCCGCAGCTCTCCTCGGATAAGGACTCGAGGATGAATGTGGCTGCTCTCCTGGGGTAAACAGCAATGTGCGTAGGCACTGCTATGGGCCTTGCCAATCCCAGTAGCGCCCGAAAGGAAACCGAAAAATATAAAAATACAATACACACACTCACCTGTGGGCGCCCACACGCCATGGTCAATGTCAAGCCGCAGAGGTGAGACAGAGGTGGCGCGCGCAAAGAGTCGACTTTCTTGACGGGGAGACTCAGCCATGATCCTCACCACACGCCAACCTGCCGTTGCCGAGGTCACAATGGCCGCGAGGCCAACCGGATATTGCAGGACCAAAATCAACGGAGGCAGAGCACGATGGGACTTGCTTAACAACGGCGACTCTCAAGGCCGTGGACACGTAGGCAGCACTTCCACAGCGCCAAGCTACGGTTACAGAGAGGGACTGATGGAGAAGGAACG
This sequence comes from Neonectria magnoliae, assembly GCA_037954305.1. Lineage (NCBI taxonomy): Eukaryota > Fungi > Ascomycota > Sordariomycetes > Hypocreales > Nectriaceae > Neonectria > Neonectria magnoliae. The sequence continues at coordinate 173,072 of JAZAVK010000082.1, read as the reverse complement.
CTAAAGATTGAAGGCCCGTTCCAGGAAACTGGTGGCTTGGAAGTAGAAGGACAAAGGCAAAAGCAAAATCGCCAGTCAGGGTTCACGAATTTGAGAATCGGCTATTAATGGAAGAGGGAATTTGTAAAAGTTAGTGTGGACAGCCCCAAGTTGCATAGAGAAGAAAGAAGGCCGAAAGCTTGGCAAAGGATGTAATTGGAACAGACTTGAGAATCGTCATCAACCATCAAGATTACAAACCAAATTCTACAACGACTGTGACTGAGGTGACCAGTCGACGATGGATTGCGCTGGTCAAGAAGTGCAAGGTTTCGGGGTTTCAAGGTCTCAAGGCCTCAAGGTTTCAAGGCTTGCGTGCGGATGGCGGATGGTGGATGGCTGCTGAAATGCGGGCCCAAAGCCTACGTATCTGGTCCAAGTGACTTCAGCTGTCGGAACGGCAGACAGGTAACGTTGTCCGTGACTCGCTGCGAGACAGACTGGATCTTGGTGCTCGGTCCGGCGACCACGAATACCACGTTAGCAAACTAGCTCGACCGTGGTTTGCACGGAGTGAGCCTCAGAGAGGGTACACACAGCATCCTCGCCGCACATGCGTACGACAGTTCTACGAGCGACTGCAGAAAAGTGCCGGATCAAATGAGGGAGAGGGGGAGAGGGGGAGAGGGGGTATCGGATGTCACAGTGGGGGAAAACATCGGATGCCGCATCTGCTGTGGTGCAGTTGTGCCGTTGTGTTGTTGTACTTCATACGAAGCTTATGTACTGGAGTGGTGTAAGGCGGCCGGCCGTGTGTGATGATGCATTCGGCGTTGACAGTCGGCAACCAAAAGCACAGCGCGCTGTACGGTCTTAGCCTGGCTTCCTCGAGTCGACCGGTCATCTGCATCCAGTAGATATTTCCAGCGGAAGACGCCTCTTCCTGTTGTGAACTGCGAGGTTGAGCCCGTTGCCTCGGGGCCGTCTCGACATGGCTTGCTGGCCTGGCTCGCCAAGCTGTCTCGCTATGGCCTTGCAGTTGCCTTGATTTCCTATGGACTTTTGCTTTACTTTTTTCTTGCGTGCCACCATGTCATCTAGACCGGCCGGGTGTTGGTGCCCGATCAACCAAGTCGTTTGTTAACATGTATGAGCCACAGGGCGTTCGAGCTGGGGCTAGAGCTCTCAAGCGCCAACGTGGACTGGAATGTGGCAACTGCGGTGCTGGACTGCCGGAGTTGTTTTGGAGCGGAGATTGGAGATTTGACGGGACGGCTACAGTGTGGAGCATCGTAGCTTATCGCACAGCATCTGATATTTAAAAAAAAAAATTGAGTTTTAGCGGCACATTGGGTGGGTGGTGGTTCTTTTCGTGCTGGTTTAATCCCCTCCGCCGTTCCCGGGGCAAAATGGACGAATGGCGGCGTTAGGGCTGTTTGTGATGGTGGTGGTACTGTAATGGTGATGATGGATGCGTGATCCAGGGACTGTGGGTGATGGAGAACTGGAGGGATCGGGGGGTCGGGGGGCCGGGGAGTCGGCAGGATCGACGTCGATCTGCGAAACGCCTACCTAGACTGCATTGTCATATCCGATCCAGATGCCGATATCTCGATTGCCTACACGGTACCTGTCGCTCCGTATCGGACGTTCCGGTCGTTCTTGCCTTGCAGGCAGTGACCGCCGTCATTGCCATTGCCCGGATTGTACATGGTACTTTGTAGGTGGTCCCTTGTCATTGTCCCTTGTCCCTTGTCCCTTGTCCCTTTTGTCCATCATCCCCGTCTCCATGCCCGGTGCGAGAGAGAGGACATGCTCTTGTCCTTGTCCCTGGCCCCTGGTCTCTCCCACCACGGGCTGGCTGGTGGAGGTAGGGGTTCTCAATGGATCTCCAAAGATGGGAAAGGCGCTACGGCAATATTCGCAGTGGGGAATTTTGCTGTTTGGTGACATTTCCGTGAGAGATGGGAAGTTGGGAACAACAACGCACACCCACCCACTTGCTCGCTCGCCCACCCACCCAGGCCAGACCAGACCGGACTCCTAGTACTGAATATAGTACGAAAAGCAACCAAACCAGTAGCCGGGGTGACAATGGACACACCCTCGATGGGGCTTGGCGCTTTCGGTGCTTGGATGGATGGATGGGATGCTTCGGCACCAAGGCTTGCCGGGCTTCACTTGGCGCCGCCGTTTATTGCATTCATCATCGCCCCGGCCAGCGCTCCTATAACCCACAAGAAACATCTTTGCCAGCCTAGCCAACCCAACGTCGCCCACAAGGATTCTCTTACTTCCATTAGCCCCCAAAAAGCCCCCAAAAAGCCCGCCCGTCAACACCCTGGTCACCCATTTTGGGCCGGCGGCTCGGGTTTAGCCTTTTTGGCGTTGCTTTTTCCGGCTACCTGGCCTGAAGTGGACTGGAGTGGACTCCAAACTTGGCGAAACAAAACAAAACCAAGGTACCTAATCTGTACTTGACGCTCACTCCGTCAAGTCGCCTTACCTAGAACAATCTCCCTGCTTGAAATGGCTTGAGATGCTGCGCCTGCGAAGCGGCCGAAGCCCCCAAACATCTCCCTCTTGCCGCCATCGCCCACCCCGGATCTAGCCACTGGCGACCCAACAAGAAGGACAAAGATACCACCTACGTAATACCTCCCCGCCTGCTTACGAAGTACGGTTCTTGCCCACTCGCCAACGTCGGATAGTATGCACTCACGATGTGGATGAAAGCCAATTACGACGTACGAATAGCACTACTACCTGCCTACCACGGGAGGTACATACACTACGACGCACATAGTACCATATACGTAGGAAGACAGGGCCGAGCAAAGGGCCAAAGCTCCATCGTTTCAAAGGCGGCGGGAACTTAATTGGACGAATAGCGCGCGCCAAAGCACCGGTTCTTGTATGTCCTGACTCCTCGTCCGCACCAGGACGAACCCGATCCGCCGGGTTGGCCTTAGGTAGCCCCGGCGCCATCGACACCAGACCAACTCCTTCGTCAAGACTGAAGAGACTCAAGCCCCAAGTATGAAGCCTCTCAACCTATATGACTTCTAACTCCACAGACCACCGGCTAGACTACTACTTCATACTATGCAGTACAGTACTACCCGCCCGGCTCCAGAGTCCAGCCCACTGCCCGTCATGAACCATGATCCATGCGTCCACCTAGCCAAGTTTGTCAGGTTGTCAGGCCTCACCGAATCCACCGTCCCGGCGATCCTCCCCGGCCACCGTCATTCGGCATTTGATTCGCTCTCGGCGGAGGGGAATCGCACAAGGGTCGGCCACATGGCAGAATTCGACAGCCTCTTGACTGGGAGACAATCTCTGTCGCAATCTTCCTACAGGCCAAGCGTAGGCGCATAGCAGTCTGGCTCGAGTCAGACTTCCAGCTCGTGCCGGTGCGTCTGTCTGTCTACGCAGGTGCTGTCCGTGCTACCCATGCTGCCAGGCGCGTGCATGCATGTCCCGAGCGAGAGACATGTGTAGCCCTCCACGTCGTTCACATCCGCAACGGCCACCAGGCTAAACGATGCCAGGTAAACGATGCCAGGTCCCTGATGAGCTTGACGAGCTTGGAGGCACGAAGTACGAGTTAATTTGGCTGGGCGTCTCCGTAAAACTGCGACAGGGGTGAGCTACCAAGGACACAGCACCCTTGCTAGTATACGAACACATGCATCGGTTGGTTCCTCCACCAAGAGCTGAAAAGAACTGGAAACTTGAATCGGGAAGATGAAGGACCAGCAACGCAGAAGGAAAAGGGAAGAACAAAGGGAAAAAAAAGGGGGGGGGGGGATATTGTTTCTTCACTCCCATAAGATGAGACGGACGGGGAGAAGGACCAAAGAAGATACAGCAATGCGGAAATCGTCAAGGGGGAAGAGCTCAACCCCAGATCAAGCACCGTAAGGCTCCTCACGAAAGGCCACGGGATGGCCGACGGGAAAGCCAACGGGAAGGCCTGTCAACTACAGTAGATCCAACAGAGCCCTGGCGGGCTGGAGGACTACTGGCACAGTATATACTAGAGTGCATCCCTTGCGACTGGGTTGCTCGTGTTGGCTGCCTGCCGCCACTAATTACGTAGCACGCACGCAGTCTGTCCACTGGCCAGCTTGAGCTCGAGATGCAACCTGCGCTTGCTTGCCGGTTCACGATCTTGAAGAACACAGAACGTGCTTCTTTTTTTCCTGCTTCGCACATAGCTAGTTAGTCAGAGGTGCAGTCCTCCGGTATCGGTCATCGTTCACGCTCATGATACCGTCATTGGTGTCTTACTACAGTATGTAAGCTGGGTGTTGATGCCGGTGCTTGCGTTCGTCGGCGATGGCGTCGCCATCGGCGTAGGGCGTCGTCATCAACCATCAACCGCATCATCGCCATTAGTGAGACACCGTCACACAACGGCAACTGCAGATCGCAGACGTATTGACGGAACAAACGGTCTGGGAAAGGGACGAGTGTGAGACCTGAGCCTTGGCACTTTAGACTTGAGACTGGCTGGCTAAGAGAGGAGGACGGGCTCGATCCGGCTGCGCTGCAGGGCAACCTCGAATCGGACCCGGGGCACCGGGTACCTGGGCAGGCGCAGCTGGGACCACATGCCAACTAGCACATGCCAATTGGGTATCGTACCGTACCCAGGCACTGTACCATACCCATAGCGGCGGTCGCTGCTGCTGCATTGCACAAAGTTACTTCACACCATTGTACGCATTCTCCAGCACGATACCTGGGGGGAAGGACACAACCGCTACTAACTGCTAGCTGGCAGATACGTGCAATGAGCAGTCTGCCACCTCCTACTAGTACCTATTCTATTGATCACTATCGTGGGTTTCTTCATCTTCAATCAACTCCTTTTTGTCATCTCGCAAGAACCTTGTTTGGTACACACTCCCGTGCTGCACTGCACTACATGGTAGTATGAGGGTGCGCACATTGCACACCCCCTCCATCATCCATCATGATAAATCGGGATCTTCGCGCTGGGGATATTGCTTTCAATAACCCTCATTCCCGTTCCAGCAGAAGTTCAGCCGAGGCCAGTGAGTTTCCATATTACTGATCGCCAGGGGGGGGGGCCGGATCGCGTCTGTTCCGGCTCTGTGGGCTGTCGGTGTCGGCGTCGAGTGTTGAGTGTCACGTCACTAAGTGACCTACCGTCACGGGTCCTTGGTCCCCTGACCAGTGGTAGCGAGCGCCGACCACCTGGACGCTCGACCGAAATTTTTCGGGCGCCGTTGTGATCGGCCTCGGGCCCCTGTTCCCTGGTACCCCCGGGCTCCTAGACTCCCTGGCTGACTGACTCCTCACCTCCTGACTCTTCGACTTCCTTGTTGCTTCCTGTACCGTCTGAGTGGGCCCTGGGAAGATCGCCCACCCCCATCCCCGTTTTTTCCTGCTTGTCTTGTTTCCCTCGAGCTCTCGTCCTTGTGTGGTCCCCGCCCGCTATGTTTCTCCGCTGCCGGCTACTGGCCAGCTCGGCTGCTGGGCAGCTGGTTGGGTTCCCAGCTGGAGGGTCCTTTCCCGTTTCCCGCTTCCCGCTTCCCGCTCTGCATTTCCCACCGTTGGCTAGGCTCACACCCATGTCACTCTCTGATCCACTCTACCCATGTCCATCGTGCCGTCCATCGTCGCCTCCAGAAATTGTCATTTCTCCATCTCCATCTTCAGCCCCATCTCCAAACTCCAAATTCCTCTAGCGCTACGCACCCCCACCCCCTGGCCCGCACATGGTCGTCGACTGTGCTCGCGTCCGAGACGCCGTTGCAGGGGCGGGTGTCTTAAATCGCATCTACTTCGTCGCACCTCACCTCAGCATCCTAAACATCTATATCCCGACGTCACATCCGTCTCCACGCTTGAATTAAATCAATCAGCGGACAAGCCACCGTCTGTAGCGTTACCGTTGCAAACTACCCCAGTCCCTGTCTTCCCATTTCATCCCCTTGCGCTCCCCCGTATCCCCATATGGCCGCCCGTCTTCATACCTCCCCCGAAGGCCTTACCCTGGATCTATGCATCATGGATGACGGATGAGGGCCCAAGCAGCTGGATTCCGCGCCGCCGCACCGGTCTTGGCGCATGTGCTTTCCCTCAGCAAAAGCAATTGGATTTGGAATTGTTATTGGCAGTGATGCTGGCAATTGGGGCTGTCTGCTACAAAGATGGTGCGCCGCGGACTTTCCCAAGGCGACAGTGACCATGTCGATCCGAAAGTCCGTCCTGGCATCACACTGGCACTTCCAAGCCAAAGACAACAAACTACTCACATGCAGTGACACTCTCCTTTACTGGGACTGGGGTAACATACGCACGCCCTACCTACTTGGGTAGGCATGTACAGCATAGGTACCTGGTACGTGTGAATTTTGCGGTGTGTAGGCTCGCCATGGAACGGTTGTACTCAGACTGACAGCGCAGACAGGCAGGTAAACAGGCAGGGGGCCGAGGCTGGTATTCCTTCTCCTGTCCGCGCCTCCTCTCTCTCCTCTCTCCCGGGCTCTCTCAGCCTCAAGTGACAAGGACAAGGACGAGGGGACAGACACTGTACGTCATGCATTGTGCTGCGCTGGTCAGGCCTTGCGTTTCCTCTCCCTCCGTTCCTGCCCGTACCGTATCAGAATACACATCGGTGACTGGACTGCGCCTACTCCTGCACCTGCGCCTGCTGCATGTACGAAGGTTTTCGTGCTGTTTTACGAAGCACCTTGGCACCGTACGTAGTACTTCGTACGTATGTGTGAAGTACCTCGTGCTTTTACAAACAGACCCGAGGATCTGGGTTCATCGGCCCTCGCTTATCGCCGTCCAAGGGGTGGGGAGGGAGAACCACCCATCGCACCTTCCTGCCACTCACAGCACCGCTCCTGCCGCTATTGCCCAGTGGTGCAGTGTCCATCCGGTGCCCACTGTTGCCTTGAGCACTCTAGGTACCGGCCACCCGTCACCCATGCTTGTCACTTCTCATTTCTCTCCTCTCGCTTCTACCATCTCCTCCCATCTTCCATCTCGCGTCACAGCACCCCAGCGCTCTCGGGTCTCCCATTCCTACCGCACAGTTCATCACACCCATGTCCTAGTCAATTCCTGCCTGCATTTGGCCAACTATGCATGGGCGCCTCTCGCTGAAACCATCCCTCGCGTTCGATATTCGTACTCTTCTGCAGTTATTCCATCCATCAGTAATCAACCAGTCGGCCCATCCGTGATCCGTTGGCTAGTTTAGCCAACTAACTAATGGATCAACTCAATCACAAATGGACTAAAATCGGCCTCAGAAGTTAAAACTCCCTGCCGGGACCGAGGAGTTAAATTATCCACATGCTCAATGGAATCTAGTACCTAGACTTTGAGGTCGACTACCTTAGCCTCTCTATGAATCAATCGCGTATTATTTTCCCGTCCTTTTCTTACTCTGTCCTCTCGTGTCATGCCCTAAGTCGATACGCCTCTAGGGTAAGAAGGGCATGTAGTTGCCAGGGTGGGTGTATCACAGCATCCGCCGTCATCCGACCTTATTCTGATCGTCCAAGTCCGAATGGTCTCCGTCACATTCCTCCCGTTCCGGTCCCGACACCAGCCATACCATCCGCTGCATCTCAGCCTGCATTCCAACCGATATGTTGACCTCGCACCACCCCCGTAGCATCCCTGAGGCGTGCATGTGACCCTCCAAACCCAACTCTAATCGCGACGTTTTGTCTCGTCTAGAGTTCGGCACCGTCGTCCTGTCATGCTCTCTGGGCAAGCCTCCAATGCCAAATTCCCGTGCCAAAGGCTAGATCCCGCGTCACATAATAAGGTAGTCTACATATGCTTCGCACACCCTTAAACTCAGCCCTCGAACGCCGTTCTTGATTCGTTTGCGCCTCATCCACCGCTGTAGGCTGCGTTGACTCCGACCTCCTTGGTCCTCTTCGGCTCTGCTTCCCACCTGATTGACTTCGTCTTGAATAAGTCATCCGATGCTGCACTAGATCGCTAATTTATCCGTCGACGAAGTCTTTTTCGGCCTCAAGTTCATCAAACTTCAGCCCTTGTAACGTCGGTTTAACCTTGCCCTTTGTCTTCGCCCGACAAGTTTCGCCCGACTCAAAGACCGAACTCATCGGCCACCAAGTGCCCCGCCACCATCTTTCGCCGTGGGCGTGGCTGCTAGTGCCCGCGTTGTCCTTCGGCCGCCGTCACTCTTGGCGAGGTCTCGTAGGGTCGTTCTTGGCCTCGCCCGGATACTCGGGGTTCATCCCGTCTTTCGATGCCAACCACTGTTGAGCTCTTGGCTGTTAGGCTTGGTATTGTCGACATGTCGTCCCCAGGCACAAACGAAAACTCTCGGCGATGCTGAGGACGAGGCGTCTTGCTACCTGGTCTATGTCTCCGCCCTGCCAGGTAGGACTGCAGATCAGAGCCCCCTCCGTCTTTCAGAGGTGTACTCGCCTTATCTGACGGTTGTCTGTCTTCCCTGCCTTTACGTCGTGTCGCGTTTCCAGGACCAGAAGATCTTGATACTGTTTTGGAAGTGTTCAATGCCTTGCCTGGTCTCGGTATTGACTCTTCTCTTTGACGGGCATGACGCCGATCTTGGGAATTCGCCTTCTTCGTCTCTCTCAGCCGCATGCTTAGTCTGACGTCGCTATCGGCATCTACAATCCGCTGCCGTGAAACTGTTCGCCCCGTGATTAGCTTACACAGAGGAATGGACGGAGACGGACTCATACGGATAGAACGGTGGTATCCGAGCATTTGGCCATGTAATACCTTGTTTCCACCATCACCGCCGTCTATGTTGCCTATTGCTGTTAGCTAAGCAGTGTCATATGTGTTGCTAACCGAGCTGACTGGGGCTAAGTTCACTAACGGCAGAACATATCCTTACCTCCAATTCTTGTTAACTCCCCGATCGAGTTGTGACGTTCATCTCTGAGGAGGCTACCCGATCTGGCCAGCGCAACGGCCTCCAAGCCAGTACCAGATGTCTGATGAATAACCACCTCGAGCCGCTTGATCTCAGCTTTGTACCGAGCTTCTTGAATCATCCAGTCCTCTTGCTTCGCTTTGAAATCCTCATGCTCTGAGCGACGTAGACGCTCTGTTTCCACTTGCTCTTTCTCGATGGTTAACAGTTTTCCCTTCACAAGGCTATAACCTTCAATGACATGCAAGACATGCGAGTGGTATTGGACGGGCAACTGCCCGAGGACTGGTTTGGTCATCATGAGGACACGTAACGTATCTGCCATCTGATCGACTGACGGGTTATGCCATGTTAGCTCTGCACATCCTTTGGGAAAATTGTAGTCGGGCTCGTCGTTTGTGACAGTGTTTGTGGAAGAAGGTTTCATCAGGACCTGCCAGCTTGACAGACGAGAGACAGCCTTGCGCTGATGATGGGAATGGGGTTCCTCGTAACCCTGGTTGCCGTGATGCAGCAGGCGAAGAGCAGGCTCTGAGCGAGGCGAGGAGAGAGGTTTCGACGCTCGAGATCGATTACCACCCAGGAATCGCAGCCATCCTGAGTCAGTCATGATGCTGTGGTTCGGCCTGGAGAAGCAGGAGCGTGGTTTGTCTGAGAGGGCGATTCCAGATGCGATGTTTCAGTGATGATGGACGCCTGGAGGGATTCTTGAGGTCGAGGTTTTGTTAGAGTTGAGTTGGTATGAAGAGCAGGAAGGTAGGTGCTGCCCGTAATTGTTTATAGACTGCCGGTTGCCAGCTGCCAGCTGCCAGTGGCCAGTTGCCAGCCACTCATTGCCACTTGCCAGCTGCCAACTACCAACTACCAACTACCAACTACCAACTACCAACTACCAACTGGCCAGGCTCGAGCCCTAATAACCTACCTGGCCAGCCAGAAGCGGCAGCGCAAACGTAATATTATTGCAACCACAGGTTTCTCACCACCTAATTACCGAGACTTGTTGTTATCTACTAGGAGTACCTCAAATAGGGCTGAGTACGCTGTAATACCAAACCTCAGCCTGGTTATCGTCTCACATCTTTAGTCAAATAACAATTTGCTTTTATTAACGACGATATTGCGTGTAAAGAGGATTTGTGTCCTCTTGACGAAGTCCTCATCGACGAACAAAGTTAACTTCAAGGTTACAATCAACTACTTCGACCATAAAGACAGATATAAAGCAAACCACCTACCGGTACCAAAATCTCCTTCAAACCAGCAAGAACAATCGGCCTCAAACTGCACTCAAATCCAGTCTGCCAGGCCACGTCCTTGGTCTTCACCGGTGCCATTTAACCGACCGCGAAAACGAGTCAAGACCTGGCCCCCAGCATCGTTTTGGGCGCTACTGGCCGCTAACATTCCATTGGAGTTCATAAGAAAATTTCCCCTGGCGTTTTGAGCCGAGGAACCCTCAATATTGTGAGCAGATGGGACGACAGGTTCCCTTAGGCCGAGCCTGGGAGGGTTTCCCTTCATCCATTCCCCCTCGCTTATCCTCGAATTTCTCTCTGTGGAGATGGTCGATTCCATGAGCGCTGATGTGGTCTCCGACGTATACGTAGTATGTATCCGACACTCTCGTCTTTCCAGTGCGCCCATCACTGCTGGCGAACGTTGAGGTCGTGGCACGTCACCTGCTTGTTCCGAGCCTTGTGTGCCATACCTCAATGACGAGGAACGTAATTGAGGGAGTGACAACGCAGGGTCATGAGATTCAAATTGTTGTTCCTGTGATCTCAGGGCTTGAAGCTTCCCCGCTGGAAACGATGTAGATGGAACTGGTATCTGAGTCGCCATACCAAACTCTGCTTGCTCCGTTTCCGCCTCCTCTTCCTCAATGTAAGGAAGGAGCGACGGTGCGACGGAAGGTGTGTATGACTCGTATGATTTCCTTGGGCCTAGCACGGCATCGGGGATCTCCGGAAGAGGGCGAGGAGTACGTGGATGTGCTAGAGATCCGCATGCCGACTTCGCATCCGACGACGGAGGACATGCTGAAACTGGTACTTGCAGTAGACCCAGGAGCCTCTCTATTAAATCCTCTTCGTCCTCCTTCCCTAAACTCTTACGGGCCAAGGGAAACGCAGGACGAGTGCTTTCGATGTGGTCTTTGCGAGAAGATCCATAGGGGCCACCGCGTGACTTGATATAGTCGTCATCAATATCGGACTGAGGGAAAGTTGCAAGTGCGGGGACTAAACTTAGTTGGCGAAGGTTGGTCCATGAGCGGTAGTGGAAGCGGAATGATACGAAGGGGCATTCTCTCGGGTCGATCAAGAGCCAATCATAATAATAGGCATCTTCTGGACTTTCGAGGAGCCCCCCGGATGGTGAACTATCAGCAGCGTTAGCACATATAACAGTGTGTTAGGCAGAACACAAGAAAGCGTACGCTATACCATAAGACTCTTGCCCTCGATGCTGGCCTAACACAGGAGCCCTTCGCTTGCGACCTTTGGATCGGAAGACCTGGACCTCTATGAGGCCTCCATCATCAGCCACGGAAGTGTTACTGGATGGAGGCAAAAAGAAGAGGTAGCGAGCTTCGATACCCTCCCTCCGGTGGACTACACCGTCTTCTTTGTAGTGCCAGCGATCATCTGGCTCGAATAAAGTCCGCGTGACTGAGCCCGAGGCCTGGACGACTGGGTTGATCCCCCAACTCGTGACGTTCCTTCCGTTGAGAAATATCTTGAAGTAGAGGTGACATGCGGGCTCCGGTATCCGAGTCACTGAGTAACGGACCCCAAACTGGGAACCTGCAGGATCTGAGCTTGAGGACCAAAGAGGGCGCACCTAGCGAAGTCCAAGGTAACGTACCTGGTGCTGATGGTATGTAGACAGAGACTCGAGGGTTGACCTTTTGGATTCGCGGCGAACCGACGTCTGAACGCACCGGCTCGACCTCCCATGAGTTCGATGTGTGATTGGCCGGTGGGAGAACATGAACCGAGGAGGCGTCAGAATGAGGAAACTCGGGGAGCTTCTCAGTGCCAGGATGCGTGACAATGGAGACATCGACGCCACGAAAGGAGGGCATTTTGAGCGAGAATTTTTTGGGGAGGTTTGTTGCCGAAACGCAGGCAATTGGCGAGAGAACATGCGAACGCCAACCGACGCGAATGATGCCACTGAAGGGAGGCAAGTAAGAACTGAGCAGGAAGAAGCGGACGATTAAAAAGCACCGAATTGGGAGGTTGAAAATTAGGAGATGTACCTAGATAGGTGCCTACCTAAGTGCCTACCTGGTTAGGTAGGAAGGGCAAGCCAGACGTTGAGATGATTTGGTTGAGAGAGAAAGAGAGAGAGATTAAGATTAAGGCTCTGGTCTGATGCAGGAGAATACGAACATGACAGACAGGCCTAAGGGCTGCGTAGTAGGAGGCAACAGGCACCCGGGTACCTCGGTAGACAAGGTAAGATAGGTAGGTAGGTAGGTAGTGGCAGAGCTGGTTCTTGCCGATTATGGTTGGCCACCTTGCGAGCAAACATCACTGCAACATGAAAGCTGCCCGTGACAGTGCTGTGCAGCTGCCAGCAGCCGTCTCAGATCCCCCAGCCTGGAGATAATTAGCTGTTAGGTAAGGTCCTACCTCATCATAACGGGGGACATCATGTGCATTATAGGGTCAAGGCAGTAAGTACTAGGAAGTGATTTGACCCACGATGAGACAGTCGTGCACCGGTATCTGTTGGACTAAGCCACCATGCCAAATGGCTTTGCACACATTATATATGCGCATTATTTGGCGATTGGCAAAAGAGAGGCAGTTCCTCCGAAACCCAGGTTCACGGCTGAAAGGTGGGATCGATACCTTCTATCAACCGCGGATCAGATGGACACGGAATAAAGTCAACGGACGTCTATTTCTTCATCATATACAGTCGATACGGGTAGAACAGCAAGCTATGGTGGTTGCTGAGGCGCTCGCGGCCTAGCTCTGTCCCAATACCTTTTTGGTGTCCTCTTCCTTATCTAGAAGCCCTAGGTTCCGTATTTGCTTGGCGCTCGGCGCATTGTCTCGTGCCGTCGAGGTTTCGGCTCGGGCGTATGCGGCCTGGATTGCTAAGACTCTTGCATGCTGCTAATCGTCAGTATCGATCCCAACCTGAGATGCTGTAGCTCATCGCATAAGTGTCCCGTAGACGTGGAAACCGACCTCCTTTTTGTGGTGCAGGCACTCATAATAGTCCTCGAGGGCCGGAGAGCACTTCTTCTTGCCCGAGTCGTCATCGGCGGTGGTGTTGACAACGTAGCAGGCCATGACCTCCTGCCAGAAGGGAAAGCAACGGCCGGGGCCTGGGAATCGAGGTGCTGTTGTCAGCCTATGGCCACCGAGGTGGACTCTCATCGGACTCACCGCCATGCATTCCGTATCCCGACGCCATCTTGAGCCAATTGAGTGCGTGTCGGGGCGTTCAGCTGGTCGGGAGGGTGTACACTCTTCGCTCCTTGCGTTGGGTCCGTCCAACGTTTGAATTGATGATGAAGATGGCTCAGGGCGTGAGTTGACCCGTACATGGACCGAGTAGCAAATCGCTGCGCAAGGATTGGCTGGACTTATGGGGCCTCCTCGCTAGCGGAAGGTACATGGCTGGCCGTTCTGAAAGCAGTACTGGGGTAAGTTCTGACTGTTAGCATCATGGGGGAGGTCTAGAAACAGAATCGCGATAAGTGCATGTCCCCCCTAAGTAGGTAGGCAAACGTCATGAAGGTGCAGAGACCCCTGGACGACGTACCCAGGCAAGCTGCTTGTGGTGGGCGGACTTGGGAAGCTACTGCGACCTTGCTACTAGCTGGCATCTGTTGATCATCTACAGGCCGAAACCTCGATGACGAGACTTGAACATTTCAAGCCACAAGCCGAGAAAACACAACAACGCGGCACCGGCCAAACCCCAGAAACCCCCATTTTACGAGTCCAGCTCATGAGAGCTCCCACCATGGCTGGCCCCCTCCCCATAAGCTCTGCCAAAGTAGTTCTGCTCGCCGTGCACTTTGCGACGCAAGCCGACCTCGACAGCCTGTCATCTTTGACCGCGCAACATGCCACCGTTCTGCGGCAGGATCTTGTGCTCCGAATCCTGCTCAGCCATCTCCCCGAGACGATCAAGCCGGACCTCTATGTCCCGTTTGTGCAGGGCCTGGTCACCGACGAACCAGAAACACAACCGCAACCCAACCATACCCTCGACACCACCGCCGTTGATACCCTTACGGACGATCAAGCTTCTAAGAAGGTTAAGAAGCTTCGACTTATACAATTATCCAGCCACGATGAAGTGCCCGAAGAAGAGACCGACTCGTTGACGTCCTTCCTGCTCCTCAGGGGCTACAGGATGGACGAAGAAGCGGGCATGCTCAGCCAACTTCCAGACCTCCTAACTCCCTTCCTCCAACACTCCCCGGCGATCCGGACATGGCTCGTCTCAACAGTGTTGCCTCTTCTGAGGAGAAACCATGAATACTATCCACAAAAACGGGCTCGATACTCTCTCCTCGAGTTTCGAAATCTCCCAGATCGACTTGCCGTTGAATACCTCCTCGCCGAGACTGGGGCTTCGGAGGATGGCTATAGCCTCCTCGGCCGCGACTTCAGGGGCCTGGTAGGTCCGTGGCTGTACAACAACAGTCGGTGGATGCAGAAACCTGTCAACAACACATCTGGTGAGCCTAGTGCGGAGGCTACGCTGTCGTGTCCCGGTTGGGAGCAAGCCCTCGAGTGGCTTGTTCTGCAGGCGTCTAGGTCATGGGAAGTTGCCCTGGGGACTATTGAGCAGTGGGGCGGCCCCGAGGATATTGATTTGATTGAAAGCGTGAACATGTGGTTTCAAGAACCCCAACAGCGCTACCTCGACCGGAGCTACGCCCAAGCAGCCTTGGCTTCCGCATACCAGATACCTGACGCCACGGTGGACGCTCTGGAAGGCGCATATAAAATGTGCTTCAAGATCATCTCACTGATGGACCAGGATTGTGATGCAACTCTTCAAGCGGCAGCATCTGCCTTGTCTCCTGTACCTCAGTTCAACGCCAATTCTTTTTCCGGTGCCAAGACCGCCACTTACATGAGAAACGATTTGCTCAGCGCATCGAATACTCTGACAGTCCCGAATCGTGGTACAACTAGCCTCCTGATGGCGCTTGTTTTGAGCGCCTTCCTCTTGACTCGCACAGGCGTGGCCTGTACCGTGAGGAGGGCCGGCGACCTCGCATTTCTGCAGGACGCGAGGGAGCAGAAGACCGAGCTTACGAAGTTGATACGCGCTGTGTCCGGTCATCCATCAAGGAAAGACGACACTTATTGGGTGCGGGCGCGAAAAGACATCCTGTGGCTTCACAACTGGGGTGCTCCAGATGATCCAAAAGTTGCGGGGTCCGTGAGGGGTGTGTTCGGTAAGGTCTCTTCGGAATACATTGAGATGGAGATACTTAAGGCCTTGCTATCTTGTTCACGTACGTTGCCCTCGATAACGCGTCTGGCAATCACTACTAATGTTCCATCAAGGTTATGTCCTCGCACAATCTCTTTATGAAGATGCAGAAGAAGACATCCTCTCGGCAAGTGATATACAAAGTACCGTACAAAGCTCAGCCCTTGCTGCGTTCGATAACGCATCCAACCCAAACCGATCAAGAGGAGGGCTGAAGAAGTGTAACGAAATGTGTGTTTTGCGGTCACTGGCTCCGAGCATTTGTTGACTCCTGATAGAATCAAAGCGTTCCCCAAGACAGTGGGAAAAGATCTCCCCGTCGCCAAAAGAATTGAGGCGCTATTGAAGGCAACACATGCCCTCAGCGACTACCGCCTCGTCCTCAAGCAGGGCGAACCCTTCAGCCCAGTGGTGCTCAGAGTACATTCTGACCCCATCTCCATCATCGAGAGAGTTTTGGAACAGAATGCAAAGGCATACACGCGATTGCAAGAGTTTCTGGAGCTGGGGAATAATATGGTCAACGCCGGGCTGCCAACCTCAAACCAGCCCGGGAAAGGACTCTCGGTCGAGACCGGGCAAGATGCCGACCGCTCGACAACGGAGAGACGGATCGTGGCCATGTGCATCGAGGCAGCGTTGAGAGAGGACGATTTCGAGACGGCCTATTCATACGTGGTTAACCGTATGGGCACATCAAGCTCCATGAAAAGGGAAGGCTATGATGATGAATGGTCCTGGAAGGCGGCCATGGATGCTGGAAAGTCGGCTCGCTCCGAGACATCTCAAAAGCCGACCCATCTGGGCACAGCGAGCGGAAACCCTGAAATTCGACACCTTGAACAACGCATTGAGTGTCTCGCCACTGCGTTGCGCATTGCCCCTCCAAACCAACTGCAAGAGGTCCTGAAGACTTTTCGGCGTTGCGAAGAGCAGCTTGACTTTGCGATCAAGGAGGAAGCGGTCAAGGAGGACGCCTGGGATGCCGCCGGCGATCTCCGCAACCTGCCAGGAGCCTTTGACGGCCCTGATCTAGACAAGGCGTATCCTCCTCGGAACATCACCGCCAGTGCTGCGGCACGCCAGGCAGACGAGCCACCCATGTCGCTCTTCGACCTTTCGCGAGCTACGGCCCGAGTGGCATCGAAGAACCTGACTGCCCTCTCCAGCTTGCAAGGTATTGCCCAAGGCACAACCCAAGACCCCGCCCAACCCCAGAGTGCCGAAGAAGACGACCAAGACAACCACCGCGTGAGGAAGAGGGATCAACTAAGAGAAGCCGCAACCGGCACCTTGGTGTCTGGTGTCAGCTGGTTGATTGGAGCGAATGTCAATCGGACTACCAATGATGGCCAGCAGTAGAGGCTGCTAACGACTCTCGTGTCTACGACTGAGGAAACCCTAGGTTCTAGGAATTGAGGCGAGCAAGCACATACTGTGCGATGATGTCAACTGATTTGCAAGGTGTGATGACAAATACTGGGCCACACAGGCACACTGACACTTCAAATACATATAAATATATAATGACGTACGAATACCCAATTTACACGTAATTTTACAATGATTGGTGGCCAAAGTGGCAGCATACCTACCCTCTACATGCTTGACCGAATACGCCTACTTAACGCTGTATCTAGCCAAGGTGGTACCGCAGTTTTTTTTACCTTCCCCAGATAATAATATCTTGTTGGCTTGGTCAAGAGGCACTTGCAACTTGACGTGGTTTTGCATCTATCTGGAGAAGACTTGCTAGAAACATTGCCAGCCAGACTGGGAGCCTTAACAAGTGCGATTGTAGAGGTATCAGGGTCTGATCGAGAGTTGACTCACGGTAGATGAAATATAAATGTCAAATAAAATCACCGAATGCTTAAAGACTCTCATCTGAGTGTGCAAAAACAGTGATGTGAGCTCGGTATGAGAGAAAGGACACTGACCCTTTGGATTGAGATGAGCCTGTACCATGTTAGCGACGATGCAAGAAAACGCAAGGGTAGTTCTTCGCAATTCGGATCCTGGCCCAGTTAGATAGTTGTTGGTCTGGGATATTGCGTAACTGGCATGGGTTGAGCCTTGTATGTCAACCGAAGCACCGCAAATTGACCCAACATGCCACCCCAGCAAGGCACATCTGTTGGAATTAGCATGATTCTTATATTTCACACCCTTTGGTAGACAAAAGCAGAGGGGTGCTCAAATGTACCTACCAAGGACAATATGAGAAAGTGTCATTGGTAGGAAATGAAGACAATGACCAGGGTTTGGAGCCACGCCCTCCTCTTCTCACCCTGGCCTTCCTTTAGCGACAGCGATTGGCCCACGAAGAAAGAGTTGCATGGCGTCAGGCGATTGATTACAGCGAATGGGCGATTGTTTGGCGATAGGCGACACATTTACGGACAAGTCTGGTTTAATAAGTGATGTCAGTCAAGGCGACAGAGCCGCCGAGAGCGATCAAGCGCATCTTCGATTGGTGTGGTCGACGTTGACTCGCAGAGCCCATTGTGAGATCTGAAAGGCACAGGAGGCTGCGAGCAACGAGTTCCGCAGTCGATGGTGTATATTGATCCACAGGTTTCACCCGTCAAGGCCGACGTCGACATATGCTGAATGGTGTGTTGACAATGCTATCAAGGAGTCGTCGATAGACGCGATGACTGATGAAGTGTTTGATTCTGCAAAGATCCGGAAGCTGCCAATATGTGGTCCATCTGTGACCTTGTCGCCGCAAAACCGACCAGCAACAAAAACTCAGTGATGCAGGCCGAGTACCCTTTTTGATTCCATTCCCTAACGTCGCAATCACACGAAACTCCTGAGTGAGCAGAACCTAATCGAGAGAGTCTGCTGTAGTTCATGGAAGGAAAGCAAAAAAAGAAACAGAAAAGCGAACAAGCAAAACAGTAAGTCAAGGAAAGGAGAATCGAGACTCAACCTCGGTGTGCAGCTGCTTACTCAAGAGAGCTGGAGCCGATAGTACGGTCGCCGTTTAGTTGCGATCGGAGCCTGGGAGGATTAGCGGGTACTTGAGAATGCGACACTTAGTAGTAGCCCGAACCTCCATAGCCGTCGCGCGCCTCGGATCGAGGCGCAGACTCGCCGTAGGCGGCAGCACCGGCAGCGGGAGCACCGGCAGCGGGCTCTCGCGATCGGGGAGCATCCCGCTCACCTCCACGATCATGGCGCTCACGCTCGTATCCGCCGCCACCGGCCGCACCACCGCGGGGACCATAGCGATCTCGGTCCTCACGTCCGGCGTATCGGTCCCGTCCGTATCCTTCTTCACGGTCGCCGCCGCGACGTTCATAGCTGCGGTCGTAGTCGCGGCCATAACCACGATCTTCGTAGCGTCGCTCTTCGCGGTAGCCACGTTCGCCGCCGCCACCATAGCCACGCTCTTGGCGACCACCTTCTGTGCGGCCACCCTCTGCACGACCACCTTCGGGGCGACCGCCTTCAGGGCGGCCACCTTCCTGGCCACCACGGTCATCATAGCGTCGTTCGTAGTTGCGTTCGTAGCCTCGGTAGCGGTAGGGATCCTCGCGGCCGTAACCACCACCACCACCACCACCACCACCGTATCCGCCGCGTCGACGGTCGTCATAACGAGGACGAGGGTCTGGAAGAGGGGCAATGAGAGAAGTACAACCAGTGGTGAGGAGTTACTTACCTCGCTTGGGGGGGCCAAAATACTTGCCCGGGGTAGGAGTGCGAGGGCGAGCTCGCCGGGCCTTTTCGATGCTAAGCGTGCGACCCTCAATCTGCTCACCCTGGAGACCTTCCTTGGCGGCGTCGGCCTGGTCGGCGGTAACCATCTTGACGAAGCCGAAACCACGGGACTCCTTGGTGTGGGGGTCGCGCATGATCTGGCACTTCTCGACGTCACCATACTTTTCAAACATCTTGGTCACCTCAGCCTCAGAGAGCTTCGGGTGAATGCCAGTGACGAAAAGGTTGGAGCCGGGATTGATGGCGCCATCATCATCATCTCTGGGGCCGGAGACATCCTTCATGTTGCTGTAAGGGTAAGAGTGCGTGAGCAGGGCGTAGTCGCAAGGAGAACCATGGTTGGAGACAGCTCACCTGTCCTGGTTGCCATTTGGCGAAGCAGAGCGACGACGGCCGCCATCGTTGTCGTCACGAAGAGGACGGGGAGAGGCGCTTCGGTTGTCGCGCTCGTAGCGGGGGCCCTCATCTGGAGAAAAACTGGTCAGCAAATGGCCGGATGTTTCAAGGGGAGGTTCAGGGCGTGAAGATGGAGGACGCGCGCGCAGCAACACGTAGAGTGACGCGGACGAACCTTCGTAGCGATCGCCATTGGCGGCCTCGTAATCCATGGTGGTAGTTGCCATCGAGATTGATGTTAATGGGGATTAGCGAAGGTAGAGAAGTCGGGTTGGAGATGGGCTGCGGATGTGATGTTTCAGTCCTAAGCCGTGAGTCGAGGTGGAAAAAAAAATTGAAAGGCAGTGTTGGGGAAGGAGTGGGAGAAAAGAGGAAGGAACGGGCACGGGCACGGGCGGGTGCGCGAACAGTGTCAAACAGTTGGCAAAGGAGCTTGCCAGCTGCCAAACAAAAACGTGCGGAGAGGACAAAGAGAACTTGAAGTGGCGGGTGAAGAGGTGATGACGGACGAAGATGGGCCTGGATTGGGGGAAATGGAGGATGGGAATGAAGGTTGGATGATGGCGGATTCCGGGGGAGACGAATGAACAGCCCGTCAGGTGGCCAAGCGAGCTTAGTATCTTGCGGCGCACCGTGAGAAGTGAGGCAAACTTTCATTCTGGGCGTAAGCGACGGCCGCCTCAGGTACCTGCGTCGCCGCCCAGGGTACCTTACTAGGCTGCCTCCCACTGCTCCGGTACCTCCTGTCAGGGCTTGGTACACTGTGCGGCCACCGGGCAGGGACCCGATCCGACTGGAACCGGCCAGTGCCCTCCACTGTACCGTTGCCGTGTGGCCGTGCACGAGCCACCAATCTCTCTCCCGCCAACTGCTAAGCTAGCTGTGCCTCTCTGGTGATGGTGAGGGAATGAATCCCTTCTTCATGTGCGCCGCCCCTCCTAATTAGCAGGCAGTTCTCGTGAGAAATTCCAGCAAGGTGGTCGTCCTATTAGTAAACCGCACCTAAAATTGCTCGCCTCATCAATAATAAGTTCCTCCTTCGTACAGCAACTACTGTCTTTCCTTGGTCTCCCTTCCCCACGCCCCAAGATCAATTACCATGCCGTCTGTACGGGCTCCTCTCATAGGTACCTAGGTAAGAAGG
Source organism: Neonectria magnoliae (assembly GCA_037954305.1). Lineage (NCBI taxonomy): Eukaryota > Fungi > Ascomycota > Sordariomycetes > Hypocreales > Nectriaceae > Neonectria > Neonectria magnoliae. The sequence goes on along the minus strand of JAZAVK010000082.1, from coordinate 152,400 downwards.
CGAAGTATCTTGATACTATGGTATTTACTATGCATTGGTAAACTTAGGAGCCAGCCCGGCCTTTGTCGCGTCATGAAAACTCCACTGGAGTGGTCTGTGATAGTCTTGTATGAGTGTTATTCTTCGGTACTTTAAACTATTATACAGTTACCTATGATTGTTGTCGACGTCCCCAACCTTTGGACCCCTGAGATGACGGCATATTTTGCTCATCCGAGCCCCGGCTATCGCTGATGAGTGCGCAATTCAGAGTATGGCACTCGATGGGACGGTGGATCTGCCACAGGGACATTAACCGCTGCAGGTCAGTCACCATGCCCATGTGCCCGATTAGCAAGGCTTATAATGCTACCTACGACCTGCTGGCCAATCCATCATGCGCCGGCAACACTTACATCCAACCAAACTCTGTACAACCTACTCGGCCAGGTAGCTTTGCGCCATAAGCCGCGCACTTAGCTAAGATCTATCCTATCCGCCTAGATGGGATCAGTATATGCACAAATATGGGGCGGCGGAGGGGATCTTGTCTCGTTCGTGCTGTAGATCCGTCCCACAGATTTATCCCCCAATCGGCTCAGACATAAATAACTGCGGGGAGGCTGGAGGCTCGGCCTCCAATCTAGCGATCTCCGACTTCACATACTTACTACCGAGACGAAGACTGGGTGAGGGGCATGTGAACTCTATAATATTTCTCACAACCACATTGTTTCCCCCAAACCCGAATCTTGATTCACCTCTGCCCAAGGGCCTGTGTTGCTGCTACGATGTCACTCGTAGGGAAAGTCTACGCCATCACCGGTGGCGGCAGTGGCATCGGTCTCGCAACGGCGCAAATTCTCTCCCAACGAGGAGCCACGGTGTGTGTCGCCGACGTCGATCCTACCGCAATGGAATCTGCCGCCTCGTACTTCACGGGAAAGAAGGTGCCCTTCACTGTCACCCGTGTTGACGTCTCTCAGCGAAATCAAGTCGAGGACTGGTTGGACAGTGTTGTGAATAAATTCGGACGACTAGATGGGGCCGCCAATGTGGCGGGAGTAATTGGTAAACATCATGGACTACGGACAGTCACAGAGCTTGAGGATGACGAGTGGCATAAGATCATTGCTGTAAACCTGACAGGAACCATGTATTGCCTGCGGGCAGAGTTACGCAGGGTGGTCGACGGCGGATCTATCGTCAACGTCGCTTCCATCCATGGTATCAAAGGCATGTTCTCGCAAGTTCTTGGACGGCAATTTTCCAGATTACTGACTAGCATGCATAGGATTTGCCAAGCACAGCGCCTACGACGCCAGCAAACACGGTATTATCGGATTGACCAGAGCCGCGGCCAAGGAAAATGGCCAGCGAGAGGTTCGGGTCAACGCGGTAGCCCCCGGTGCAATACTCACGCCTTTAATGCAGAAGGCGTGGGACATCCACAACCGCCCCGAGGACGCTCCGTTCGACGAGCCAAGTGCCTTTCAGCGCCAAGGCACGCCGGAAGAATGCGCGAACGTGATTGCCTTCTTACTTGGCCCAGAGAGTACCTTTGTGAGCGGTAGCGTCTATGAGGCGGACGGAGCTTGGCTCTGACAACCGCATGACCACCCACCATTCCCGAACGAGGACAGGAAACTGAGAGGCCCATTTGCTTGGCTGGATTGGAATATGAGGAAACCATGTACAATCCAGACAATGCCCTTACCAGACATCCTCTGGCTCTACCTCGTGGTTTTCTCCATCGCTGCGAATGTGCTGGTGGTCCTTGTCCCGCTTCATGGGCTTTCGCATATCGAAGGCATCCTCGCCAGACTTGGTCGGATCCGTCGCATGGTCACCGTAGTAATCCTTAACCACGCGGAAAACGCTATATCCCAGATTTTTGTAGAATGTGATGGCGCGGTGGTTGCTTGATCGGACGAAGAGGTCGACGAACCAGGTGTTGTTCGCTTCGGCAGCAATTTCAAGCTGTTCAGTCAGAATCTTGCCAATGCCCGACCTTCGCGCCTCCGGTGCTACGGTGAGGGCAGTGATATGCGCATGCCACGGGAGGTAGTGCTCGGAGAACTTATACGCATCAGGGGAGGATTCCACCTTGCCCATGACTGTCGAAGAAGAATCAGCGCCCGCTCGACAATCTATGCCTCCCAACGGCTCGTCTCACTGTATCCCATAATGTTCCCATCGATATCCTCGCAGACCTGAAAGAGAGAGGGCCATTTCGCATGGTACTGAAGGTAGAAGTTGAGCTCGTACGTTTCTGTGAGCGGATCGAGGTTGCACTTTGAGAATTTGTTCACGTCGTCGGGACGAAATCGGCGAAAGGTGGCCATCCTGGAGTGCCTTTGCCGGCCAAGCGAGACTCAAATAGGCGTTTTGCAGATCGGAAAGCATGCGCGGCGATCAAGGGTAGGCCCGTGTGTAATGGTGATGTCGAGGAAAACGAGTGACAGTAGTGCCTCTGCGAAATGTCAAGAAAAGTGATCAGATGCAAAGTACGTGGGGGGTTCGATTTGTGCAGTGCAGCCGGGTGCCTTCGGCACCTCCCGGCGGGGTGGATCTGGCTGTCCAGCCATGCCTCGGGAGGAATGAAACCCAGCGTAAGGATCAAGGTACAAAAATCTTGAGTATATGATGGGCCGCTTCGGGGAGGAGAAGTACTTGAGCCCGAAGTCGCTATGCCAAGTCCATGCTGAATCCCGTCTCCATCCACTGCATCGACCGCCACGAAGACGTTGAGCGGACATGGCATCAACCGGTATATTCAGGCCTTAGCACCATCCTTCTGCTTAGTTCACGTGTCGCGCGCTCTCAAACGTTCCTGGCGTCAACGACACCTGGAGGCGATACCACGGACCTCTTAACCTCCAGGTTTATTTCCGGCAGCTCCCTTGCGAGTCATTTGCGGCTGTCTTGGTACTAAGAGTCCCCAAGCCAATATCATTTAGAAGGCACTACTATTATCGACCAAGCTTGCAAGGCTACCAGCTGCACCCCGATTCCACCTTGACGCCCCGGCCAACCTGACTAACCTACGACACAAACAGCCGCGACCGCCCACGGCCTTTCTTTGACGTCTTCTCGGACCGTATCGGTCACCTCCCTCCCTCACCTGTCAGCCCACTGCTCCTGCTTAGCGAGCCGTAGGTTGCAGCTCTTCGCTGTACAAAGCCTCGATTTCCCGCTCCCTATCCCAGCGCACCCAGTGCTTAGATACCGAAATGCCATCCTCACCGAATACCCCGAGGCACTCTCGGAACTCGTCGGCCTTCGATAGCTACTCGGGCTCACCCCAGGACAGACGCCTCTCGAAGTCCTCAATGCAAGACCTGTCCACCCCCTACCAAAACAGCTTCAACCAGGCCGATGGGCTGGATATGAGCGTCCTCGCCAGCGGAGGAGCGGGCGCTGGAAATGGCATGGGAAATCTGGCGGATGAGTTGGCCGATGCCTTCTCGGACTCGGGAGACGAAGGCGAATACGACGATGGCGACCTGGACGGCGACTCACTCGGCCCCAGCGAAGGGCATCCGGACAAGGCGACTGGCACAAGAGACATCGGCAACCCACCGGGAGACGACAGTGACAAAGCAAAAGTTGCGAGTCTTGCGTTGCCCTCACGACACCAGCGACAAAAGAGCGATTACGATGGTAGTGAGTTTGGGTCGGAGTCGGACCTCGAGTCGCCTGGCATGCCTCCAGGTCTAGTGGCCAAGATTGATGCTGTCGAATCTTTGGCCCGGCGGGGGAATGAGAACTACGGTGGACCAGCAGACGATGTCTTCAACAGAGTTACAGACGGGCTGCGGGACCTGGGATCTCAATCTAGTGTAGAGGCCAGTGCCTCGAGGTAATACTCGTCTTGGCTCTTGATTTTTAGACATAGGAACTAACAATGACGGCAGGTTGATAACAGCACATTCGGCCCTGACGACGCACCTGACTCACCAGACTCGCCAAATACACAACCTAACGTTTCCTATATTATCTCCACTGGCTGCACCTCCGGATGAGGAGACCATTGAGGAGCTGGTCCCATTGCTGCTGTCCCTTTCGGACAGCATGCCTCGACCTTCCACGTCCGCCTTCAACTCGTTGACGGCGCTCCACACGATCACGTCAGATTTGGTCCAGACCCTGAATTACCTCTCTGACACCCTACATATGTCTCGCCAGACGACAACCATGGCGACCAGGAGGCTGAGAAGCGCCAAAGAGATCGTGGCAGAGATGAGACGGGAAGAGGAGCTTAAGGAGGAAGGTGAGCGTTGGCTGACACGAGGCAACTGGGGCGAGCGGCTAGAGAAGAGGGAATGCGCGGGGGTATGCGGGGAGGTGATTGGAGGCTTTGAGGAAGTCTGCAATGGATGGCGAGAGAGACTCCTCGCGCAGGCGGAGGCTCAGGCGTAGAGTGGAGTTGAGCTGGAGGCACTCGTGGAGACGTCATGCCGGACAGGCGGTGCAGGTTCATGCCCTTACAGTCTTTACTTTTCTACGTTTCTTTGGCCCGCCTACTGGGCTAGCTATATCGGCCTTGGGGTGACTGGATCTGAGCATCAAGGCGCGGCGTGCCACGGGGAGCCGTTTCACACACACATATATATAGAACTGCCATTTCCTTGGGAGGTTTATTAGATCAGGCTACGAGATGAATGATGACGAATGGATGACTGCGTAAGGGGTCTCTGGCTTATACCAGTGCTCACTTGGCCTCGCGAGTGACGGAGGTTGGTTTGCGCGCTCATATCTGGACAGCGGACTGCGTACGGAGTAGACTACATGCCCATTCAAGCAAGTCTCACTTGCACGCACGTAGAATGCGTCGCGCTCGCAGAATAATAACATTTCAACACGGAGACCCAACCCAATCAGTCTCCATCGGTATTAGGCCGTATGGGGTACCGTGAGGCCTCAGAACGACGGCCGTGTTGGTGTGAGCTCCTGGACATTATGAGTTGGTTGGGATTGGGCGTGCGTGCAGGATAGAAAGGGGGAAAACGCGAGCCAGACGCGTCGAATGGCGATCTTGGCGGCCGTTGACGTGACCAGCCTCGTGAGTTTAATGGGCGCGGATCCTTCGTGAATGACACGGTGTTGAGCATATTGGAGGACACTGTACGAAGCAAGGTATTCAGACGGGACGTTTCTAAGGTTTCTTTAGGTAACTCAAGGACTAGTACTAGATGCCTAAGATCAGTCACGATCACTGACAGCAAGCCCCTCCCCCAATTGTGAGTTGACAGTGTGATTCTTCAACATATCGAATATAGAGTGGTTGTGTTTTGCTTAAAGACGCAAAAGTGTGTGCTCATGGCACTCGGATTAAATGTTTGGGATTCGTCTCCAGCACTGGAACAAGAGGCTGAACTGGGCCTCAACATGGTACGGCGTGTAGAGCGCTGCGCGAGCAGAAGCACCCGACAGCAGAACGGCCAGCGCAGCCAATTGAAACCTATTAACTGGCAACGCGTCCGCCACCAAGCATGCCTGGACGCGTCCAAGCCATTGATGTGCACTCTTGAGAACCATGGCATTTGAGCGCCAGCGCGGCAGCGTATCCGCACAGGGAGTCACCCTGTCCGGTGTTAGTGCGTGCAGTCTCGGTAAGTACCCATCCACGCGAATCTACCAGCGCTGCCGAGTCGTCACGACTGACGCCGGCGCGGAGCGTCCCGCCATCCTTGTGGAAGCGTTTCTGGAAAAAAACAACAACACACACACACGTACACACGCACACACGCAACATTGGCGCTGACCCACGCCGCTTGGGTGAGACGTTCAAACACCGCCGTCGTGCGCGTCACTCGCTTCGTCGGGGAAACATGACGAACCCTGCACAAAAACAAAGCACACATACACACATAACTTACAGGACATTCAAATATTGCACACATGCGCGATGCACCACCCGCATACTGTGGACGAAGTACGGGCGAATACACGGCGGGATAAGATAGACACGCACATCCACATATGCGCGCAAGACACAACAAGCGGTTGGCCATGCCCTCCCTATGTGTGAAAGTGCTCGTATGCTGGCTCAGTTTTCCACTAACCTGCCCGACTATGAGATAGTCGCCGCTGTTCTGAAGTTACCTGGATCTAATGAGTGGATACAACAAACCCCTCCGGTGTTGTTGAAAACGAGGTTGGCGATAGCCGGGGGGCTCATCAGTCCCTGTTGTCTCCTGCTCTCAGTGATTGGAAGTCCCCGGTCTTGAGACGAGGCAAGCAGCCTGTTGCGTGCTTACCTGTGTTTGCATTCATAATAAAGGGACCGACCCCAGAAGAACATTGGCCTGGCAGGAATCCCCCTTTATGAATGACCAGTGGTTTCCGGCTGTACAGACAGGGCTTTTGGACATGTCTATCCTTTTCTAGTTTCACGAACTCCTTGTCAGAAGCGTGTTCTTCGTCTGAAGCATTGACTGAATGATCGATGAAGCAGAAGATCAGATCGCCAATGGTAAGAGGGTTGAGATATTCATAATGACGGAAGATGCGACGAGGCCAGCCTCCTCTGATATCGGGGTTTGTGGAGACACTGAGGCGACCCGACAGCTTACTTACTTTCGGTGCCTCATTCAGGGCTAAGTTATTACCTAGACTACTGAACGAGGACCCGAAACGCCGAAACGTAGGACTCCCATCGAGTCGAGTTGTTGTTATTGATCAGTGAGCCCGCGCGTTTCCTGGCCGTCCGCGATCCCCCTGTAACGTCGGGGAGCCAGGCGTGCGCGCTCCCTGATTGGGTGCACTTGAACCCTCTGCACTTAGCGCGCCTCCTAGCTTCTACGTCCCAGGACAACCTGCCCCTAACATCCCTCACGAACGGCCCTCCCGCCCGCCTTTCACCCCCAAGAGCCCCAACTTCCAAGTCCCAGCATCCACCCACCAAAGCCCCGTTCCAGCGCCTGCTCTAGGTAGTCACCTCAGTCTACTTCGTACACACACCAGCCAACGCAGACGTCGGCCAAACTTCGACCTATCCTCAACTCGACCGCATCCTCACGCCCACCAAAACATCGCCGGCTCTCTCTCCCATCCTCTCCTTCAAGGCCCTTACAGCGCTCGCCCATTCCGCCTCGACGCCGTGCCTTCCTCTCCTCACCTCTCCCCTCATCATCCATACTTCCGCCGTGCTCGCTTTCACTCCACTACCGCCCAAGCGCCTGTTTCTGCTGCCGATTCGTCGCCCGGCCGATTCGAGCTCGAGACGATGCGATAGACGCCTCTAATCGATCCAAGTCGAGACCTGCTGGACGGTGATTGGGAACCGCCCTCTCCGTCTTGCCTGGCTTCAGTATCTCCCGCGACCGTCGCCGTCGCCCGCTGCCGCCGTCGCCCTTCCGTCATCAACTTCCACGCTTCTCTCGTCTCTCTCGCCCTGCCGACCCAGCTCCCCACCGCCCACGATCCCACGACCTCACGACCTCCCAGCCTCCCGACCACCCAACCCTGAAATTCAGCCAGCACACCTGCCTACGTTGATATCGCTGCAACTTGACTCTGCTCATCTTTCAATTGCAGCCTCTTTGTCCTCTAAGCGAGCCATGGACCAGCCCAAAGCCCCCGCTACCGCCGGCCCCGTCCGCGCTGCCACACCTCCCCCCCGCTCAGATCGCGGCCGCTTGGAGTCGAGGCACAATCTCGACAACGGCTCGAATCGCTCCCTCCGCAGCAGCGCCCGAATCAGCGATACATCCCGCGCTAGTCCCTTTGATATCGATGCCGTCGACCATGCCTTGCTACGCGACCTCCAGCGGCCCCAGCGAGAGAGCACTCCAGGCTCCAGCCCTCATCGCAAACGCCAGCGAATAAACGGTGATCGGTTCGTTCACGCTTCCGTCTGGGTCTGGCGATATATCTTGGCTCACACTTCCGCTAGATTCATTCCTACTCGATCCGGCCAGGACCTTCAGGCCAGCTTCAGCCTGCTGCACGAAGATGGATCCCCCGCTACACCCTCCAAACAAAAGAAGCGTACCCCCCATGGCGAGCTTCACTTTCAGAAGAGTATGTTGCCCCCTCTCCTGATTGTAATCGTTTGACCCAGTCGCACTGACGCTGGAACAGCGGAAGAGGCAAATCGGACTTTCTCGACATTGCTGCGCGCCGAGCTATTTGAAAGCTCAGTTCCCCAAGCAGCAACGCCCACACTCTCCCCCGATCATGCTTTACCTACCTCGTCCCATATTCCCGCTCACGATGGGACTCGATCTCACACCCCACCTAACAACGCCTCTACCACTTCCCTCCCCTCCTCACTGACACCATCCACCCCTCACAAAAACTTGTTCTCCTACATGTCCCCACGCCATCACAGCCAAGTCGCCGGGCATCCGACTCCGTCAAAGACGCCCCAAAGCAGGCATGGTCCGAACCTGGATACTCGGGCTGAGATCTATAGCTTGTCCCCAGTTCGGTTTGGCAGCCAACAAATGCTCCTGAGCCCCCGACGTCAACCAAGAGCCGTGAGCAAGGTACCCTATAAGGTGCTAGATGCTCCTGAACTGGCCGACGATTTCTACCTAAACTTGGTGGATTGGGGAAGTGCCAACATTCTCGGTGTTGGTCTGGGCTCCAGCGTTTACATGTGGAATGCTCAGACGAGCAAGGTTAACAAACTTTGCACACTGGAGGACGACACAGTCACTAGTGTGTCCTGGATACAAAAGGGTACACACCTCGCAATTGGCACTGGCAAGGGTCTGGTGCAGATCTGGGACGCGGAGAAAGCTAGAAGACTCAGAACCATGACGGGTCATACGGCAAGAGTCGGGTCTTTGGCGTGGAATACTCACATCCTCAGCTCGGGGTCACGCGACCGGTTGATCTATCACCGAGATGTTCGAGCGCCAGACCAATGGATGAGAAAACTCGTCGGTCACAAACAAGAAGTGTGCGGCTTGAAGTGGAACTGTGAGGACGGGCAGCTGGCGAGCGGTGGCAACGACAACAAGCTCATGGTCTGGGATAAGCTCTCGGAAACACCGTTGTGGAAGTTTTCGGATCACACCGCGGCTGTGAAGGCCATCGCCTGGTCACCCCATCAGCGCGGCCTGCTTGCTTCAGGAGGTGGCACGGCTGATCGTCGCATCATCTTCCATGACACCGTCAAGGGCACCGTTATCAACGAGATCGACACAGGCAGTCAAGTGTGCAACCTCGCCTGGTCAAAAAACTCAAACGAAATTGTCTCGACACACGGATATAGCCAAAACCAGATCGTGGTCTGGAAGTATCCGTCCATGACCCAGGTGGCCAGCCTGACTGGTCACACGTACCGAGTGTTGTACCTGGCCATGAGTCCAGATGGTCGAGTTGTTGTAACTGGTGCTGGCGATGAAACATTGCGGTTCTGGTCAGTGTTCGGTCGACGACCTGGAGCGCGGGAAGACGGTGATGCTGGTGGCCGACTTGCTGACTGGGGTGTCATTCGGTGAGAGCCACATAGCTCTGTGATGATTGAGGGACTTGCCACGCACAAAGCGTGACAGCGTATCCAAAGCCCCGGATCCGCCGCGGCCTCCCCCGCGATCTCGGCTCCGGCGAGGGCCATACAAACAAGGAAAAACAGGAATCCATCTGCCTATTCATCAAGGACGGATGGCTGGGAGAGTCTCCATGCTCTCCAGTCGCATCTAATTCTCTCTACGGAACAAAGGAATACCCTGATAACTGTATCATCTGCATTACACTGGCGTCGCATTTTGATTCAGGTCTTCTCTGGCTAACGGATGGATCATGACGGGGTGTTGGTTGGGCTGGGTTGCTACTAGTCTTGGGACGTGGACGATAAACTGACGATGCCGGAGATGAATTGAGAAACCCGGCTGGGAAGAACAGTTTAGCGAAGGCAGTGATTTTTATGAAGCGAGTTTATGTTTTGGTTCCTGTCCGCTTGGCCAGCAAAGCGAGAAGTAGCTAGCGAGAAGTCTAAGTTCACTGAGCGAGCGAATATCCCCCTCCTCAAATAGAAACTTCATTCTTTGCACGCGATCGTGGTAATCTGCTGTGATTTTACGAGTCTGTCATCAGGAGTTGTTCATCCCTTCACATGGTGCTCATATACTTGGCATTGGCGTTGATAACAGGCTGCGTTCATTGCGGCGTTCCGATCTTCCGACATTCAAGAATCTGTCTTGAGCTTCGAGATGTTCCTGTAAAGCAAAAACGGGGGGTATACGTGACTAAACGACGGCATCATCCAGCAAACATCCGAGGGGGATTACTCGCGACACCTGCAAACACTCCATACACCGCAACTACAGTGATTCAAAGCATAGCCAAGCACCCAATAAGGCTTGAAAGAAAATCCCACGTGCCAGCTTCCACCCGAGGTTCCCATTCGAGCAAGCAGCCACACTCATAAACTTCGCCTCATCACCACGGCATACCCAGTGAAGCTCTCGGGATCTATTCAAGGGGCAAGAGCACCAGCAGTCTTTCTCTCCCTCGTAGTATCCTTGGATTCTTCACCAATTGCTGTCGAGGTAGCATCCCCCGAATCATCAAGCAGAGGAATCTGATCCACGCCGAGATTTGGGTCAGAGTCATCCTTAGGCAGTGACGCTCCACCCAGTATATTTTTTTCTCGCTCAACTTCGTCTGTAGACAGGATGTAACTAGTAGAGAGAGAAGCCCGGTGTGTCTTCTGGGACCCAGGTTCATTGGTTTCATCAGGGCGAGAATTTAGTGGAGGAGAATGTGGCATGGTGTCGGGAGAATTCTGCCATTTCATGACCTCGGCCTTCATTGCTTCCAATTCCTTCTGGAACCGAGTTCCAAAGACATCAATGTAGTAGGTTGCGCCATTGTAGATGCTCCAAATGAACACGCCGACTAGGAAGGCAGCCGAAGCATGACGGCTCAGGAACCAGATTGGGCAAGGGAGCATGGTGAGAACCGCATAAGTATACTGTATCAACATAAAGGTCGCTTCCTGTACGGCCTCGGGGCGTGCTAGGACCATACGCCCGATCCAGGTCTTGGAGTATGATTTGCGCAGCCAGGTAAATGACGTTGGTCGGCCAGCTGCGATCTTCTCCTTCCGACGAACAGTTATGAAGAAATAGTATGCCATCTGCCAGAAAGTGTATGGAATGGTGCTCCAAGCCAGCATGGAAACGACATTGGCGTAGTGGGTAGGAGATCCCGGCTCCGAGTTCCGGATGGTCCAAATAGCAGGAAATCGAAGCTTTTGGTCCTCGGAAGGGAGAAGATGTACTATACAATGGAGCGTTGCACAAGGCATGATGTGTATGAAGAGTGAGGTGACTTTGTCAAAGCTGTGGAAAACCAGCGAGTTCCGCCACAAGATGATTGCGACGGCATTGTTGCCGTAGGCGAGGCAGTATGCGGCCATGAAGAGGCGCTTGGACGAAGGAAAGATCCAGATGGACAGCAACAACAGGAGGTTGACAAAGTAGCAGAGATCAGCCAGGAAATAGTGGTAGCCCCGCCGGTGATAGGTGAAGTAGCGGATGGGCATGAAGTAAAGCAGCTGAGCAGTGTACCACAGGTGGAAATACTGGGGATAGCCGCCAATGAGATACCCACTGATGAAGATGTTCATAACGCCACAAATGAAGGATATCTTCTCCCGCAAGCTGATCGCCTTGGTATTATTCCATTGATTGCCCAGCTTGTCAACGCGACGGCGCATTTGTTTGCGATAGCGATCGAGCTGCTCGTCGGCCGATGGAACGCGTCGCCTCCATTCTTCGACCATGCGCTCTCTAGCGAGCTGGGTCTTGGACTTCAGGGCATCTCGAGACCGGCGCACCTTCTCGGTCTGGGCTGAGAAGCCTTTCTGCAGCTTCTCGAGTTGTTGTGACAACGCAAAGTTATCGAGAAGGTCGAGGACAGTCAGACGATCGAGGGGCGGAAGGGCATCCCAGTCTTCGTGGTAGGAACTGCTGCCAGAAAAGGATGGGTTTCTCGAGAGTCGCCTGCTCTTGGGGGTGGTTGCTCCTTGGGTCGGGGTGTCGACAGCAGCATGATCAACAGGTAAGGAATCCGGAGATGTAGGAGCCTCGGGCTCTGGAGTCAAGACGGGATCGCTATCTGTAGAGATGGTGTCGGACTTGACAGCTGGGGAGGTAGCTGTGGCAGCCACGGAGGCAGCCTTGAGTTCGTCGTCCATGGCTCGTGTCTTAGCGTTGCCCAGACAGGCGAATACCGTCGGCAAACGACTAATGAGAGCTTGTTAGCTGCTGAAACTGGTGCATAGCAGGTATCTCGAGGCCGGGGGGGTTCTCACAAGCAAGAAAAAGTCGTAGGCTGAGGGAAGAAGCTTCAGGAATGGTTTGCGGGATGGACAGGGGCGCGGGACAAGGCAGAGCAGGACAGATAGAGTCCAGCTGTTGCAGCTCCAAGAATTCAGCGTCTGCGACAAGAGACGGTGGAGGGCCAACGGGTCATTGCCAAGCGGAAGGCATGAAAGAAACGGGAAGGATGATGCAAGTCTTGGGATGGAATGGGCAGCGAGGGGAAAAGGGAACGAAAGGAACACGGCGGTGACGGTATTCTATCCACGTGGGACGCCGCATGTTTGAATGTCTCTGAGCGTCCCGATGATGGAAGGCGCCGCCTGGCTCCAACTGTCCAACGCCGGATTCGCTGGGAGTCCCGGTTTTGGCCCTTTTTGGAGTAGAGTGGAGACCGGGCCAGCAGGCGGCAGCCACACTGGGGCACCATACAGCGGAGCCACAGCTAGATTACAGCCACTAAGGGGCTGTAACTCTCGACGATCTACGTAGGGGGGCACACCAAAAATACCGTGTTTATTGTCGATGGAGCTGTGAACAAGCGCCTCAGTTTATCATTTTCATGTGCCAGCCAGTTGACCGGTTTGGAGCAGTGACGTGTGTGACACTGGTTCAGTGCCCGGATATGTGCGAACTGACTGCCGACTAATTGCCACTTGTTCCGTGATGCTCGTCATTCTTATTAGGAAGCCAGCAAAACATCAGCGCGTGACCATGCCTTTCTCGCAGTTCAGAAACTAAAAACTCAGTGTTGCTCCTTAAATCGGGTGAAGCGACGCCAGGTGCTGCCATAAGCATTCGTGGTTGGACGGTTAGTCGGAAAGGATGCTCGCTCAGTGACACACTCCGCAATCCAGGTACTTAAGTGCTAAGGTCCTTACTTATTAGCACTGTACGAGTACGTATCTTGGTCCGTGCGTTAATGTCTTCCGTCTTTTCCATTTGGCTGCAACTAAGTCGAGAGGGCAGGAGCTCAGGTCTTGTCCGTGTCCATCTCTCTATTCGTATGAGGTTGACGTCGCGCGACGCGTTCATACCTAGGCATCGCATCTCATCTTTTCTTTGGCGTCGCAACCACCAAACAACCCACTCCCTTCAACCAAAATCTCCCCTGACTATGCCAGGCCGTGGCCTCAGAAATATACCATTCTTTACCTAAGGTTCTTGCACACGAGACTGACCCGCGGCCTCCTCCCTTGCGCGACTCCCAGGTCGCACTCCTGCCCTCGGCTTTTGACGCGCCCGCCAGTCGCATTCGCGAGTCTCGATACCCCTCCAACCTCCAATCTCCGGCCTTCGTCCTCACTTCCCGCTACGAACTCCCGGGCTCGCGCCCCAAACCGCCATCATGGGCAAGCTGATCCGCCTCGAGCTCTTCAGTGCGTACCGGTGTCCCCCCTGATGGCACAGTCCCTCCCACCCGTCGCCAGCATTCGCTAACTTGCCTCGAACAGACTTCAAGTCCTACAAAGGCCACCATACACTTCTATTCGGTGATTCGTACTTCACCTCCATTATTGGCCCCAATGGATCGGGCAAGTCCAATTCGTGAGTCTGGCCTCGGCCTCGGTCCACACGCATTCACCTAACCGTCCTTCAGTATGGACGCAATCTCCTTCGTCCTGGGCATCAAGTCCTCCCATCTCCGATCCGCCCACCTCAAAGATCTCGTTTATCGAGGTCGCGTCCTGAAGACGTCAAAAATCAACGACGACGGCTCCGTCGACACCAATGGCCACGCCAACGGATTCGCTGATGGCGACGACAAGGCCTCCCGAGGCGACCCAAAGACTGCTTGGGTCATGGCCGTGTACGAGGACGATGCCGGCGATGAGCAGAAATGGAAACGCTCCATCACGAACCAGGGCGCCAGCGAATACCGCATCAATGAACGTGTGGTTACAGCCCAGCAGTACAACGAATCCCTCGAGTCTGAGAACATCCTCATAAAAGCGAGAAATTTTCTGGTGTTCCAGGGCGATGTGGAGGCCATTGCATCTCAGTCCCCTCAAGATCTCACTCGTCTCATCGAGCAAATCTCGGGCAGTCTGGACCACAAGGCAGATTACGAGAGACTCCAGGGCGAGTCGGAGCAGGCCGCCGAGAACCAAAATTTCCAGCTACACCGACGTCGCGGTATCAACTCGGAGATCAAGCAATATCGCGAGCAGAAAAAAGAGGCCGACAACTTCCAAAAGAAGACAGAGGAGCGGGATGCTGCCATCGTTACTCAGAGCCTGTGGAAGCTCTTCCACTTCCAGAAGGCCATGGACGAGTCACATACGGCAATCCAGGACTACCAAGAGGACTTGAAGGAACTCCGTCGCAACGTAGAATCTTTCGAGAAGCGACTCGAGGCTGCTCGAAAGGAACAATCTTCCAATGGACGTCAGGTTGCCCGCATAGACAAGGACATCAAGCTCAAGGAGAGGAGTATCGAGGATAAGGAAAACAGTCTCGTTCCATTCGAAGAAAAGATTCACGAGTCCGCTCAACAAATCGAAAGACTGCAGGGGCAGGTAGTAAAAGTCTCGAAGGAATGCGACGAGCAGGCCAGCATTGTCAACAAGGTCAAGAAGGACATCGGGAACGTGGAAAAAGCCCGAGAGCTTTTTGAAAACGACTACAAGGAGCAGATGAAGAAGCAGGGTCGCGAGGTCAGTGACGAGGATCGCAAGGAGTATAATACACTTCGCGCCCAAGTTATGTCTCGTTCAGGCCCCAACCAAGCCAAACTCGAGAATCTGGAGCGACAGCGCAAGGCTGACGAAGTGACTGTCAACAACCTCAAAGGCAAGGTCGACAGCATCACCGCCGCCATCGAGAAGATCGAGGCTGAGCTCACCAGTATCGGCGAAAGGAGAGCTGCGGCTGAAATCACTTCCAAAGAGCTCTCTAACGAAATCGACGCTAAGAAGAAGGAGTTCAACCAACTCCAGTCAGAGCGCGTCCGAACGAACCAAAAACGAACTGAGTTAGAGGAGAAGCTCGAGGACGTGGCCAAAAAGCTCAGGGAGGCTGACGATGGTCGACGTCAAAATGATAGAGAGGCCCGACTGAAGGAGATGGTGACTTCTTTGAAGCGCGTTTACCCTGGTGTTCGGGGCCGGATTGGCGAACTCTGCGCTCCAAAGCAGAAAAAATTTGACGAGGCCATCATTGTGGCTCTGGGGAGGGACTTTGACTCGGTTGTGGTTGACTCGGAGAAGATCGGCGTCGAATGTGTCCAGTATCTCAAGGAACAAAGATTTCCTCCCATGACCTTCATACCACTGGACAACATCAAGGTCAACGCTGTCAACACTGCTGTCAAGGGATATTCTGGAGCCAGGCTCACC
Source organism: Neonectria magnoliae (assembly GCA_037954305.1). NCBI lineage: Eukaryota > Fungi > Ascomycota > Sordariomycetes > Hypocreales > Nectriaceae > Neonectria > Neonectria magnoliae. The sequence continues at coordinate 136,799 of JAZAVK010000082.1, read as the reverse complement.
ATTGACACGATCAACTTCGATTCCTCGGTGGAGCGTGCCATGTCTTACGCATGTGGAAGCTCTATCGTGTGCGACACTCTCGACATCGCCAAACACATCTGCTATGAAAAGAAGATTCCAGTCAAGGCCGTCACTTTGGAGGGTTACATAATCCACAAGGCAGGCTTAATGACGGGTGGTCGTGGACCCGAGCCAAAGGGCACGAAGCGGCGATTCGAGGAGGCCGACGTCCAGAATCTGCAGCGAATGGCCGCAAAGCTCAAGGAAGACATTGAGCGCTTGCCAAAGGGTGACCGACGTGGTTCTCAGGAAGAGTCTCTGCAGATCGACCTCGCCGGGCTTGAACGACGCCTAGCTGCTGTCAGAGACGAGCTCACTGCCTTCAACAAAAACCATGCGAGCAAAAAGCGCGAGTTGGATAACCAGAAGAAGCAGCTCAGAGACATACAACCCAAATACGAGGGGCAAGCATCGCAACTTGAGCGCACCAAGGCAACATGCCAGGAATTCAAGGATGCGATTGCCGAAGTCGAAGATCAAGTTTTTTCAGACTTCTGCAGGCGGCTTGGGTATAGTGATATTCGCGCTTACGACGCCTCCCAGGGCAAGCTGGAGCAAGAGGTGTCTGAGAAGCGTAATTCATTCGAGGTCCAGACCCAGCGATTATCCAGTCGTCTGCAGTGGGAGAAGGCTCGCCACGCCGAAACAGAGAGCCGCATCAGTAGGTTGGATGCCCAGATTCGGCGTTACAAGCACGACTCCAAGTCCTACACAAAGGAGAAAGACGCCATCCAGAAGGCGATGCGCGAGGAGCAAGATGAGGTCGAGGCCCTTCAAGAAACCCTGGAGGAAAGCAGAGTGAAACTAGGAGAAAAGAACCAGAAAGTCGCAGAGGCCAGGGCCGAGGTGCAGAAACGCAGCAAGGACATTGACGCGCGTCTAAAAGAAATAAACGCCTTAGAAACGACTGTGCAAAAGAACAGCGCAAGCAAGTCTGCACTTCTGCGGCGATGTCGGCTGGAACAAATCCAGATCCCCCTCGTGGAGGGGACTCTAGACAACCTGCCCAACGAGGATGATCTGCTCCACCAAGACCCTGATGCAATGGATGTTGACGACGATGATGAGGAAATGATGGGCATTGCGTTGGATGATCATGGCATCGAAATTGATTTCGACGGCCTTGATGAAGAACTCAAGAGCGTAAGTATTGTCTGCCCTTGTTGACCAGCGACGACTTTGCTAATTCAACCCAGTCGGATGAACCCAGCATGGAGGAAACGCTCTCAGACAAGATCACAGCCCTTTCAGTCGAACTAGAGAAGCTAAATCCGAACATGCGAGCCATGGAGAGATTGGAAGGTGTCGAGTCGAGACTTAAACTCACAGACCAGGAGTATGAAGACTCGAAAGCCGCGGCGCACGCGGCAAAAGAAGCCTTCAACGACGTCAAGCAAAGGAGGTTCGAGCTCTTCAACAAGGCCTTTTCTCACATCCAGGAACAAATATCGCACGTATACAAGGACCTCACACGATCAGAGGCATATCCCTTGGGTGGGCAAGCGTATCTGGACATCGAGGAGGATACAGACATGCCATACTTGTCGGGTATCAAGTACCATGCAATGCCACCTCTCAAGCGCTTCCGAGACATGGAGCATCTGTCGGGTGGCGAGAAGACCATGGCGGCTCTTGCCCTCCTGTTTGCCATTCACAGCTATCAGCCAAGTCCCTTCTTCGTACTCGACGAAGTGGACGCGGCGCTAGACAATGCCAATGTGGACAAGATTAAGAAGTATATCCGGGAACATTCGGGTCCGGGAATGCAGTTCATCGTCATTAGTCTCAAGGCGGGCCTATTTCAGGATAGCGAGAGCTTGGTTGGAGTCTATCGCGACCAGGAGGTAAACAGTTCAAGGACCCTCACGTTGGATGTAAGTCATCACAGAACTCTTTTTACCGATGGTAAAGTTACTAACCGATGGTCCAGCTGAGGAAATATGCATGATGTGTCAAATGAGATTTCCAACGGATGTTCTCGGGAGCACGAAGGGGAGGCAAGCATCTGGCCCAGCACAACTTGGGTGTAGTATATTTTGAACTGGCGTGCATTGGGTCTGAATTTGGAGGGTGCGCAAGAGGTCACGGCTTTGGCTGTACCAATCGACAGTGTAATGCATGCCTACCTAAAGATCTGTATCAAGATGACGTGGCCCATGTGAGTACAGCTACACGACTTGACCAAGCTCTGGACGTGTATTCAGCCATAGCAGCTCGCGACTCGCATGTTGAATTCGAAAAGGAAGTGAACAAGTCGAGGTGGTGCTGAGACGAGGCTAGGTTGCAAGGGTAAGTTCTTTCAGTGGGTCAGATGCACGGTCCAGCCACCCAGAGTGGAACTGTCCCTGCCTTAGCCTTGCGCTGCCAAAAGTCCTGGCCTGCCTGCCACGCTCAACAAAGCTTCCTTTCGTCATTTACCAACTTGTGACGGCCTGAAGATTGCGTATTATGGTCTAGCTGCGCCCAGGCTGAGGTCGCGAACGAAAGAAGAGTAAAGATTACTCCGCATTCTCCTCTACTAAAATCGACATCCCACCAACGCCTGGCTCCCGCAATGACACTTCGCTCGTGAGATGCTCATTGCGCCTGTGTCGTCATAATCGGCATTCCTAACCACATCACCACATCCTCGCCGCGCTTCTCCGGAAAGTTGCCAGTCGTCCGGCGCATAGCATCCGTATATTCCAGACGCCTTGCGGAGCCAACCCGTCTATCATTCTCTCGAGCGACCTCGTCCTTCCCCGAGCGCATTCTCCAACTGTCTCCCTCCGGTCTTGCGCCACCCCCCCCCAAACAAGATGGATCTCGCAGTGACCCTCATCAAGTCGGTCATGCGAGCCTTCTACCAGACGCGCGATATACTCGTGATTGATGCGCTGATTCTGCACGAAGCGTACGTGCCGTGGAGTCTCGGGTGACCATGACAGACTTGCTAAAGGATTTGATGACTGCAGGCTTAGAGATGACGATCTAGCGTACCTTATGGCTATTAACACCAAGGACCTCCACAAGATCTGTGGAAAGCTACGCGAGGACAGATTCTTAACCGTGTAAGTAGTCCTGGCGAATATTAGCATGTCTTTCTTAGCGCTAACATTCAACTCGAACAGGCATACGCGATCAGAATTGCGAGAAGGAAACCCGAGGCCCAGCAACCGAACGTGGTACTATATAAACTACCGCCATACCATCGATGCCATCAAGTGGCGAGTATATACAATCGACAAGGAGGTTCAGGGAACCACGCAGATCGCAAATGAGAAGAAGGAATACTTTTGCTCGTTTTGCAAAGCTGAATGGACGGCGATGGAAGTTCTGGACAACGTGGGGCCAGAAGGCTTTATCTGCCATCGCTGCAAACATATCCTTACGTTTGAGGCAGACCGCAATGCGGGTGGCCATGAGCAGTCGACTCGCCTCAACGACCAGTTCAAGTTCATCAGCGAGCTCTTACCGCAAATCGATGCCGTTCACATCCCCGAGTGCGATTTCGACCGCGCCTTGGCCAAGGCTCGCCCCGTCGTTCGAGATGCTACTCATCAACGCGCATTGACAACGGCGGTCGATAACGGGGCCAACAGGCCGATGGCGGTGAAGGGCTTGACCAATACCGGTCCCCAGTCTATTGCGGTTAACATCTCGACTTCAGACGGTCCGACCGAAGCAGAGAAGGCGGCAGATCAGGCTCTCAAAGAAAAGATCGCCAAGCAGAACGCGCTGCCCTCGTGGATGTCCAACAGTACAGTAACCGGAGAGTCGTTCACCGCACCAAACGAGGCTGGCGCAGCTACGGTCACAAAGACGTCTGGCTCCAAAGACACAGCACTCACAGACGCGGCTGACAACAGTGCCAACACTCGAATTGATGACATCTTCGAGAAACTGAAGGCTGAACAAGCGGCCGCGCGAGCACGTGAGGTCAGTGGATACGACGACTTCGGTTCGGAAGAAGAGGACGAGGATGAGGACGAGTTTGAAGACGTACCGGCGACCGACAACGTATCGAGCCGCGACACACCAACTGCGCCGGTCATCAAGAAAGAGCCGTCCGGCGAGTCCTCGCGCGAGGGCGAGAGCTCAGATGAGAGACAGGCCAAGCGGGTGAAACTTGAGCCAGAAATCAAGAAAGAAGAAGACGAGGACGACAGCGAGGAAGACGATATGGTGTTCGAGGATGTATAAGGGCAAAGGACACCAACAGAGAACGAAAATCCGCCCCCAAGGGAAGGACTGGGACAAGCTAGGCGAAGCTGGAATACTAATACCCACCTAAGATGTATACATAGAAGCCCAAAGGGCACGGAATGAGATTCTTCCACTGGGAATCGTGCTGTCAAAACAATATGGAGGCAGGCACTAAAATTTATACCAGCAGCTAGCTGAGTGGGCATAATCGGAAAACGATGCAGGGTAAATAACTAGAGTCGGAGGACTCTTGGAACTACTGATCGGTTGTTCCATGAGACCTATAACGGGCCATTTGTTGTGCATGCGAGTTCGGGAGGTGCCATTATAGGGTAGGCAAAGGTGATACTGGAGTACAAAGTGCCTGATAATAAAAACTACTAATTACCTTGGTTAGGTAAGGTAGTCGATGGTCAATAGTTTGTCGCTTTAGTGCTAGATAAAGCTACCTAGTACTTAGGCTGGAGGGATAAGTAATGTGCCTTATTATTAGTCGTCATAGCAAACAAGCCGCAAAGCAACAAGCGTCTATCGCTTCCCGCTTCCCGTGTGACATCCTCTTAGCCCTATTTCGTCATTCAATTTCTGACACCTATTACATGACTATATAACTCGCTTTCCAGGACTCCACACATGAGATGCACATGATGGACGACTTGACTTGCTAAGGCATCACGTCGACTAACAACTCGCAGCTTAGCCATGGCCCTTGACTTGCCGCTCATCTTCTTGCTACCGACGCACCTGCAGCCGAGGGAACTGCACGAGCTTGAAGACAAGATCGGATCGCTCACCTACGACGTCAATGAGGCCGAGATTGTAGTGGGCAACATCAGCCGGCGAGAGAGAGCCATGTTTGAACTGAGGCGTGCCAAGCTCGCGACGGTGCCTCTGGAGCCCTCTAGCAAGCCTATAGACATGGACGACATCGATAACCCACCTAGTCCCAAGCGCAGGAAGATATCTTATCAGACTGAACTGAGCGAGAACACGGTAAAGGTGGTCAAGCTGGCCTGGTTAAAAGACTCACTCGCGCAGGCCAAGGTACTTCCCGTTGACCAATATCTCCTCTACGAAGCTGCAAAACCACACTCGGACTCTACGTCCAGGCCGACCAAGACGTCTTCGCCAAGCAGAATCTTAGAGAGAGCCGCCAAGGATCAGCTCGGCCAGTCAGCCACGTCGAGCTCTCCGATCAGAACTGGGAATAAACGTCGTTCAGATACACATTCGACACTGTTGTCACACTCGCAGCAGCCACCCAGGCTTGCTCACCAATCCACGTCGGAGCACGACGTTGCGCTGCCTCCAATCCCGGACTTTCTGACGACGACGCATTCATGCCAGCGGCCAACACCTGTTAACCCGCCCAACGAGGAGTTTGTCGACGCGTTGAAGCAAGTCAGGACAATCCGGCTGTTACGTGGCGACCAGGTTGGCGTAAGGGCCTATTCCACATCCATTGCTACCGTAGCTGCCTACCCGTACCTGTTGAAGACTGGCCAAGGTGAGGAGTTTCAAGTTTCGAGGTCACCAATGCTGACGTGCTCGAAGAGGTCTCACGGCTGCCGGGGTGCGGTGCTAAGATCGCCGGGCTTTATCAGCAATGGAAAGAGACGGGACACCTTGCCGAGGCGCGGGAGGCTGAGTCCGATACAATGGTTTCGACGCTTAAACTATTCTACGACATCTGGGGTGTGGGGGACACTACGGCACGGGAGTTTTACCGGAAAGGTTGGTGCCCGTACCTTGCCGGGGATGGCTTGAACTTGAGGCTCAAAACCCGAAGCCCTGGACAGGATGACTGACGATGGCGGCTTACAGGGTGGCGAGATCTTGACGATCTCATCGAGTGCGGATGGGGCTCCCTCAGTCGCTCGCAGCAGATCGGGGTCAAGTATTACGACGAGTTCAAACTCAAGATTCCCCGGGACGAAGCTGCATCCATCGGGGCGGCGGTTCTGGACCACGCACGCAAGATCGATGTGGGGTTTGAGATGGTCATTGTGGGAGGATTTCGACGGGGGAAGAAGGGGTGTGGTGACGTGGATGTTCTTCTGAGCCACCGGGACCACGGCATGACAGTCAAGGCGGTCGAGAGGATAGTGGTGAGCCTCGAGAAGGCGCAGCTCATCACGCACACGCTCGCTCTGTCGACGAGGAACAGCGAACGCGGAGAGTCACCGCTTCCGTGGCGCGGGGAGAGAGGACGTGGGACGGGATTCGACACGCTGGACAAGGCCATGGTGGTGTGGCAGGACGCGAGGCGGGAAAATGCACCGCACCGGCGGGTAGACATCATCCTGAGCCCGTGGAAGACGGTGGGCTGCGCGGTGCTGGGGTGGAGCGGCGGGACGACGTTTGAGAGGGACCTCCGACGGTACTGCAAGAAGGAGAAGGGGTGGAAGTTCGACAGCAGCGGGATCCGGAGCAGGGCCGACGGGGCGTGGGTGGACCTGGAGGGCAGCTCCATCGGGGACGAGGCGCCTGACATGGAGACTGCGGAACGGAGAGTGTTTGACGGGCTGGGACTGGCGTGGCGACGACCCGAGGAGAGGTGCACGGGATGAGGCGTTGTCTAATTTACGGAGTTTGAAGTCGGCCCGCGTCTAGGGATCTAAGGATGTCGGGATGCATGGATCCGGGGGGTCAACTTCCAAGGGGGCGCGCCGCGTCTCTGGTCATGGTCAATGCCGACTCAGACAATGTCGACGGCTTTGAGACTGCGTCGAACTCCCCCACCAAGACATGCAGAGGCTATTCCCAAGCCCTTTTCCGGGGGCGCATACATAGTTGGGCCGTCGGCGTATCTCTGGTCCCGGAGCATCCACAGAAAGGAAAGATTGGTAGATAACACCCATCTGCCTACCAGGCCTCGGATTTGATTCACGTCAGTGGCGCGCACCGTCGCTTCGACGCTGTCATGGACGTGTTTCCCCCGCCGGGCCCTCGACGCAAAGACCGGGACATCGGCTCGGTCGCCACTCCGCTCATCCCGCGGTGGATGGACGGCGCGGAGCAAGATGCACAAAGGCTGCTCAGTAGGGGGGGACACGAATATACTATAGCCAACCATAAGTCCGCTAGATGCAATGCGCTAGTCGGCATTCCAGGGGTCAGTACGAAGATTGTGACTTAGGCACCTTGGCATTGCAAGCTGCAAGAAACGTTCCGAGTCGCAGGTATTAATACTAAAACTGAACGCCCCCCGCGAACGCAATCGACATCGTAACCACCTTGACTACCTTGCGCTTCAATCTTTCTCCCTGGCATCCTTCTCCTTCTCCTCCTTCTCCTCCGCCCTCACTCAACGCCCTCAAACGCCAACGCACTCCTATCGCTCGTCCGTCTCCCTCAACAGACATACCACGTGTTAATCCTCCCCTTGTCCCTCCCTCCCGAAACAAACCACCCAACATGTCGTGGACTCTGGAGCTCCCCGAGCAGTACGCGTACGTCATCCAGTAACCCAACGAACGCGCAAGAGACGTCCCTAACCTCGCATCTCTTTAGCCTCGTCCTCGTCGCCGCCACGTCCACCTTCTTCATCAACACCCTCCACGCCACTCTCACCAGCAAGTACCGCAAGATCAGTGGCCTCAAGTACCCCATCGCGTACGCCAGCAACGATCTGGCCGAGAAGGACCCCAAGGCCTACCAGTTCAACTGCGGTATGCCCTCATCCCCCCCAAATCTGACCGTGCCATGCTGTGCCATGCTGTACCATGCCATATACCTTACTGGTCTAACTCGCCCCTGTAGCCCAGCGCGCGCACTCCAACTTCACCGAGAACCAGACCTCGTTTCTGGGCGCTCTCCTCGTCGCCGGCCTGCGCTACCCCGTCGTCGCTGCCACCCTCGGCGGCGGCTGGGCCGTCTCCCGCGTCGTCTACGCCCTGGGCTATACCTCCGGCCAGGGACCCAAGGGACGCGTGCTGTAAGTAACCCCGTCTCCCAAAGGTGACTTTGATGATGCCCTCCCCACTGACTCGTTGCGCTCAGAGGCTCTGCCGGCTCTTTCCTCTTCGACACCTCTCTCAAGTTGATGGCCGGATACGTCTCCGTCATGCTTGCCTTGGGCCAATAAGTGGGAAAACAACATCATGTATTATTCCATCCAAACGATACTGGGCCACCCATTGAGTCCTGCGCCTTTTCCAAACCATAGATGCTCCGAGACCAGTCGACGCCAGAGTCGTTGCTGGCCCTTGTAGTAATGACAAAGAAAATTGATTCATGCCGCATATTTGTGCTTCCTTCGTGATCTGCCTTGCCCATCCCAACGCCTCCTTGGCGTCGTGTCTCCTAAACAATTTCAGCGACGAAGCTTCCTCCTCCTTAGTTCCTGCGTAGAATGGCCCTCGTCGTTACCTGACGAAGACGAGTCTTCGGAAGTGTAAACACCATGGTCCTTCTCCGGAAAATTTTCAATGCCATTGTTGCCCAAGAGGTAGTCGCCATAGTATTTCATGGCGTTGAATATCTCCTCGCCTGTGGGGACGATGTGCTCCTTGGGTAGCAAGAAGCCGTAGCTGCCAGTATCTCGGAGCTTAATCTGATAGCTGAAGTGCGCGCGCATTTCGTGGTAGAACCAGTCAACCGCCGACCCTCCACCAGACTCCACGCGAGACCAGATCCTCTCACCACCCGACTCCCGCGTAGAAACCGCGCCTTCACACGCCGATGTAACCGTATATGACTCTCCGTTTGAGAGCCTTATGGACTTGGCGATGCCGGCTGCGAGCTCTTGTAAGTTTTCCAGGTTTGGCGGGTCTATCGAGCATGTGTACGAGTACGGGAACAGGATTTGCTGTGAGTACGAGTGGAGATCCACTAGCCCGACGAAACGAACATTGTTCCACGTCTGGTTGCGTGCCCAGTCTGCGATTTGCACAGCCTCGATGGCCTGGAAAGGCTTCTCGCCGCCATAGCTCTCGGAGCAAGGATCCCGCTGGACCCTCGAGCCATCCCACTCGAAGCCAAAGGCACGATCGAGATCCAGGCCACGGCAGAATTGGAGGTTGGTTTGTTGCCTAGTCTTTCGCCACAGACGATCGATATGCCAAGTGTACTCGAACCCGTCGGGGTTCGCGATGGGGATGAAAATAATGTCGAATTTGTCGAGGAGCTTCGTTATCATCCGCTCCTTGCCAAAGGAAGTGATAAACGACCACGCGAGATAGTTGACGGTGCTTGTCGATATCCATTCCCTTGCGTGAGAGCCACCCATGATTACAATGGTCTTCCGCGGGGGAGCCATGGGGTCAGTGTCGGGAACACCCACACGGAGGGCCGGGATATCACGTCCCTCATAGGACTTGCCGATGGTGATGTAGTTGACGTACGTTGGAAACATGGCCTCGAGGAGGCGCATCCAGCGGATGACGACGGGCAGGGGTTGATAGTCCTGGAAAAAGAGGTTGTCGCCCAACGACGGGGGCGCCACCAGGACCGGGGCATCGCTCTGAGGATCAGGGCGATGGGGACTGTTATCGGCCGGGAGGGACTGGTAAACGGCGGCAGCCAAGTCGAGGATCAGAGTTGACTGAGCGGCGCGAAGAGATCTGGGGAGGAGACTGAGGAGCGGCGCAACCTCATCTGTGTGCAAGCGAACGTCAACGAACTCGGCAGTGAAGGCCCAGACATCGAGGAATAGACGAGCGATGGCACCGGCGAGGGCGCCTTCCTCGTCGGCGGTGGTGACATTGAATCGAAGGACAAGTTGGTTTGCATACTGGGCGCGGAGCTGATTGAGGACGGGCGGTTGGGCGGCGGCTTTGGTGGGATGACGTCCAAAGACGAACTCGACGGCACTGTCACGGAGTTTGGTTAGGAAGGGGAAAAGACGGGCGTTGTTGCTGTCGGCTGGTGTGGAATGGAAGCCGTTGTTGACGATGTTTCGTTGAGCATCAATGCCAGCCGCGCCGACGGCATGGAGCAGCAGCAGCGATGATGCTGCGACGCGAGCGATGGACAGCTTCATCGTGGGTAGAGGGGCGATGACTGGATGGATGCACTGGGGATTGGAGCGGAGAGCGGAGAGCGGAGAGCGGAGAGCGGGAACAGTTAGCACCCTACCCTGGGTAGGGAACAGCCAGAGCTAAAGGGCGACGAGGGGTTCTGCGAAGGGATGGCCGATCTGAGATATGATGATGCTTGAAGTATGTACGTGTACGAGGGATGATGGAATACGAGAGCTACGGTTGGTTGGTGGAGTACGAGTACGTGGAGTGCAACGGCCTCGGTCGGTGCTTCATACGTACAGTGAAGTAGTCTAATTAATGAATGGTAGGTGCAGTGCTTCAGGTTGCTTGCTGCCTAGATAGGTAATTAGGTAGCTAGGTGCGGGCTGCTGTCGACTACTACTTAGATTAGATACGCCCGGCCAGTGCACGCACACAGTGCGGAAAAAACCCCAACTATAATTCTTTACTGCTTACTCCAACGCAGACGACGACGCGCACACACTCTTGAGAGAGCCCCGAGTAAAGCGCCCTCCTTGCTGCCTCCCTTCTTGCGTGAGGTCATCCCAAATTGCAGACTGCCGGGGTTTCCGATTTTCGCAGGCCAGTTGCCAGTCCAGATGGAGAACCTGGGAACCGGGATGGAAGGCGCCAGTGCCTTTTGTAGTTGGTATCCATCCAGGGTGTGAGTGTGGGCGTGGTGGGCCGTTGAGGCGGAGGCTTGTGCCGCTTGGCTGGGCTTATTACGCCTCACTATCCTCCAGCTCCCGAGTCCTCGACTACCTTAGGTAGTTACCTACCTCCTGCAAGCACTAAAAAATGATAAGTGAGGCAGCCGTCTTAGTTTGTCCTGGAGGGAGGGGGGTACACCCAAGTCCTGAGGTCCTGGGTATGTACCTACCTTAGGTACCTACCCACCGGACTCTCGGGCACCTATTCGTAAATCCACTGTTGGGAAATCAAGGCCCCGCCAATCCGGCACCATGCACTGTACGCCAGCCACATCAGAACTCGCGGGCACCTGGCAAGCCAGGCCTTTCCCGTGGCCCCGAAGGTACCCTCCAGCCACATGGGATCCGGCGGGTCGGCACTGTATGACAGGGCGCTGCTCAGGGCGTAGGACCAATCAAAGCCCCAGAATGGCCCCGTCAGCCCCTGGCCAGCCGGTGGGCAAAGCTGCCCGGGACTTTGGCAAATGCACTGCTGCATCCCATCACGGTGCCAAATCGAAAACCAACCAGACCTAGACGACGGCCAGCTTTTTGAACGACATACGGAGACGTCAACCATCGCCTCGATCCATCTTGGCCCTCTGCCCTTGCGGCAGTCTCCCTCAACCTCCCGAAAGCTGCCTCAATGGTCTCTGTCACGCCCAGATCATTCCGTTAGCTCGGTGTGCTTGTGCTTGCCCTGCTACGCCGAACGTCTACGTCCACGCCTACCACCACCACCACCACCACCTATCCTAGGTCTCTACGTCGCTCATACGTCGTCCGTCCACTTACGTCCGCATCCCACGTCCCACGTCCCACGCTCCAACGTCTGCCATCTTCTCCCACGCCACACGCCGCCCTCCACCTTCGACCTCGACCGCTTGGGCTGGCTGTGTACAATGATCAGTTGTTGCTATGCCCCTTCTTCGCCGTCGTGGCAATATGGCCAGTGAGACCGACATGCGCCGCCATACCCTCTTCGCGCCCAGCTCCCCTACCATGGACGCGCCTCCGACCCTCCCGCTGCCCGGGCTCGTCAGCGACCACGAGGGCGAACCCGTCGCTCTTCAGCCCACCCGCGATTCAGCCATCTCCCGCCCCGACTCTCCGCCGATCCAGGAAGAGACCAGCAAGCACCGTCGCTTTTCCGTCCTGAGGTTCCGCAATGCCTCCGATTCCCAGCTGTCCCTCCGCGCCAAGCAGCAGTCGGAGAAGCCTCCTCCTATCCCGCGACGTACCTCACTCCCGTCCGCCCTGCGCTACATGCAATTTTGCTGACATCACCAACAGCCCCCGAAATCATCACCACCGCCCCTACCAACGAGTTCAATGGCCCCCGGAAGAAGCCCTCCCGCATGAGCCTCGCTTCCAAGTTCCGTCGCTCGACCGACATCCCCCGTGACGAGGCCGTACCCAACCGCCCCCCGCCCAGGAAGATGTTCAGAAAGTCGTTCGCTGACGACCGGAGTCGACCCTCGCTCGCCACTCTGGAAGAACCCGAATCTCCTCGCCCGTCCACCCATGCTGCCCACGGTAGTCCTAACGGCACCGTCCTCACTCCGCCCCAAAACCGACAGTCCGAGTCTTCGAGATCGGATGCGAGCTCCAATGGCCATTCTCACCAGAGCCCTAACACGACCCCCAAAAAGCCGACGACCGCGTTCTTCAAATTGCGGAGGGGAATGAAACCCCCAGAGCCATTGTTTCCTCTTGCACACCTCCAGCAACAGAAAAGCAAGCGACCTCCAGCCATCGCCTCGTCATCGTCGCTTGGCGTTACATCCACCCCACGGCCTGCATCCGCGCACACGGGGGAGCTTGCCGGCGTTGGTACTGGGAAAAACGACCATACCCCGAAACTCCACCAGTCACCTGCCGCCGCCTTGTTCGCCCCTGGGGGATCGCAGTCGGGGGCTTCTTCACCAACCAGAGCTAATCTCTTGAGAGGGAGGTCATCTACCATGAGCTCCATGGGGCGGGACTCGACGGACGACCATCTACTACCCCCGACGACTCGGACGTCTTCGTCTACTGGCCGGAAGAGTTTCGGCGACTTGTTCGGGCTGAGTCGATTGCGGCAGAATTCCGAATTGAGCCGCCAGGGAACCTTGACGCCAACCACCCCTGGCTCGATCGGATCCAAGAACAACTCGCTCCAGCTGGCCAGGGAATCGATAGTCCTGCCGGATCGTCGTGATGACGAGTCTGCGGCCAAGTACCTGGCCCGAGTCGAGGAGGTAGGCAGCCGAGGAATCATTGCTGCCACACTTTCCAAGAGCGTAGATCCTTTCATGGCATCCGTTCTCAGGAGTTACATGCGCAGCTTCAGTTTTTTTGGCGACCCAATGGACATGGCTATTCGCAAGCTGTTGATGGAGGCCGAGCTCCCCAAAGAGACACAGCAGATCGATCGTTTCCTCCAGTCTTTCGCAAATCGTTACCACGAGTGTAATCCCGGCATCTATGCCTCTCCAGATCAAGCATACTTTATTGCCTTTTCACTTCTCATACTTCACACCGATGTATTCAACAAGAACAACAAGCACAAGATGCAAAAGCCCGATTACCTGAAAAACACTCGGGGAGAGGGCATCTTTGATGACATTTTAGAATGCTTTTACGACAACATCACATATACCCCTTTTATTCATGTCGAGGACGACTTCGAAATCACCGGCGATCGGTTTGGTTCTCACAAGTCCAGGCGCAAACCTCTCCTTTCTGCTACTGCCGTTGACCCTCCTCGAAGAGCAACCAAGGAGCCAATTGACCCGTATACTTTGATTATAGATGGAAGCCTAGATTCTCTACGCCCAAACTTGAAGGATGCCATGGACCTTGACGACCACTACAACTATATGGGCTCTGCGAGCCGCCTAGATCTAAAGGACTTGCAGAAGACCTTCTTTAGAACTGGTGTGCTGCAGATTGTGTCCGCCAGATCACGCCCTGATGCCTTCATGTCGGAGCAGACAGCGACAAACCCCCAGGAGGCCCATCCTGGTATAGTGGATATCAAAGTCACCAAAGTCGGGCTCTTATGGAGAAAAGACATCAAGAAAAGGAAGACACGCTCACCGTGGCAGGAATGGGGCGCTATTCTTACAGGAGCCCAGCTGTACTTCTTCCGGAACACTGGTTGGGTCAAGTCCCTGATACACCAATACGACAACCACATCAAGGCAGGTCATGATGGGATCCCCTTAATATTCAACCCGCCCCTGGAGGAATTCAAGCCGGACGCACTCATGTCTACTCACGGCGCGGTGGCCCTCCTCGACACGACTTACAAGAAGCACAAGAACGCCTTCGTCTACGTGCGGCAAGGTGGCCTGGAGGAAGTTCTGCTGGCTGACAGCGAGGAAGAGTTGGATGATTGGCTGGCCAAGCTCAACTACGCTGCCGCCTTCAGCACCACGGGCGTCCGGATGCGTGGAGTCATTGGCGGCAACTATGACGGACAAGGACGTCGCGGAATGAGGCGGCTCGATAGCTCCGATGCTTCGCAGCTGGTTCAAACACCCACCGGGCTTGTGTCTATTTCTCGCAGTCGGATTGATCACAAAATGGCGGAAGACATATCGGTCGCTCGGCGAGACGTGATGCAACTGAAGATTGCAGAAGCCGAGGAGAAGCTTCATGAGTGCCAAAAGCAGCTCGATGATCAGCTCAGGAATGCCCGCCATCTTCAGATAATGGCGCCCATTCAACCAAAGACCCGAGATCAGCTCATATCAGCAGCAGCTCGGATATCTGTGCAGTTGAAGTGGACACGTATGGGCATATGGAAAGAAAAGTGCCATCGTGATATCCTGGTTCAGGATCTTGAGGATGAGCACCCGACGGCGAACTCGACTGCTTTCACGCCTACTAAGCAACACTCGAACCGACACTCTCATATCCGAACCGGATCACCAACACCTCGTGCAGTCACCGCCCGTAGAGGGTCGAGGTCGACACACCACTCTGGAACCGATACTCTGCCTCGAACCCCCACAGAGCCTCAATTGGCGCATGCCTCCAGCCCAACCGAGCTAGGAGAAAGCCTCGACTCGCCTCTTGACCAGGTGTTTCAAACCCCTCCCCAGAGTGCCACACGCCATCGGCATAGTTCTCGGGACCTTTCCTTTGTACGACACGAGGCCGCAAGTACGAGGCACGGCTCAGTTTCAAGTATCACAGCGTCCCCTGTGCAGTCGGTCACATCCACTCCTCATCAAGCCAGGCCGCTCCTATCCTCCCAAGACGAGGGTTCCAGGATATCATCGAAACGGAATGATCAGAGGGACACCGACGACCCGGATGCCGAGGAACGGAATCTGCTGGAGCAAGCGGGTCTCCTAGAATCGAGACCAAGCAGAGACCCGTCCGATAAGAACATAACGTCAACGGCTGGGGAAGCAGGCGATCGCGCCACGTCCATGGACAAGGACAAACTTGAGCGAAGCAAGATCCGACGAAGTCTTCAGCGCACCCTTAGAGAGGGAGCCGGGCATCTTTCGCACCATCGCAGCAGCAGGAAGGGCAAAGAGATTGCCCTGAATGGCGCAGGAGATGACGAAGGCCGAGAAGCCAGGCTAGCAAGAGGAACAGGAAGTTTCGTAGTTCACGGAAAGAAGGCTTCTGTCATCAACTTTGGCAGCGAACTGCAAAACATGTCACAGGACGAGAAGATTCGGGCACGGAAGCAAGCACAGCAGCAAGAAGAGCCACCGCTTTCTCCCGCCCTGAGCGAGGACGACTTTTACTCTGTCATTGGAGATCCGCTAGAGCCGAAAGAACGCAGGGAGTCAGCCGCCAGTGCAAGCACCGCCACGGCTCGTAGCTTCCGGCAGCTTCATCGAAAGTACTCGTCCGCCCAGGCAGCTAGAAGCGTCTCGGTTGGTGGGAGACTGACGATTCCCTCGGACACAGACAGTGAGGTTGCTGTGAGCTTCTCGGATGGGCGCAGGAGCCCGCTGCCGCCCATCGAGACGGACTCGGACCAAGAAAAAGATGACGCGGACGAATCAAGGGGACGTAGCGACGCTCGAGACGACCTCGAGAGACACGACTCGGACCAAGAATCGCTCCAAGATGTAGAGCAGCTGCCGAACCGCCCCGTTCAGGCAGTGAACGCATGATGTTCCTAGACGGATGCTTTGTTGTGGACATGTATTTGTGTGTTATTTAGCGTTTGTTGGGAATGGACTGCAACACAAGAGCAGAGAGCATTTTGGCATTGGTTGGTTCTGCAAGGGATGAAAAAGGGACAGAGAGGCCACTGCGAGCAACCAAAAAAAAAAAAAAAAGAAGGCTCCAGACCGTGTGGTTTTTTCACGAGACGCCAACCGCGGGTCGGCTCGACGAAGATATGTATCTAGATTTTTTTCTTCTTCAGTCTCCCTGGCCATTCTTCCTTTTATCTTGTCCTTCTTTAGGGGGAGGAAACTCATGAGTTTGAGGGAGCACTAAAAAGTAAGCGTAGAATTCCATCACTGTCATTTTGCCCTCAACTGTTTGGAAGAAGTGATGGGGCGCTTTATCTCGAAGAAAATAAGTTTAGTAGAGAAGCTTCTTGTTTTTTTCCCTTGTCTTCTCTGTTCTATTTCCTGGACGGCACCACGATGACACCCTTTGTAGGGCTGACTCGAACGCGAAGCCCTACTTCTTGCCCTTCTTCTTCTTCTTGGAGTTTGGTGGAGGCGCCTTTTCCACTTTTACACCTCCGCCACCGACCAATTCCAGCGTCTCCTCCATGACGACGCCTCCCTGAGTCTCGCCAGCCTTCTTCTTCCCCTTCTTCCCCTTGGGTCGGTATGAGGAACGGTCTCTCAGGGGCAGCCAACGTTCTTGGTCGGGTTTGGTGCCTTCTACGTAGTTCTTAGGCAGTCTGAGCTTTCTGCGTCGCTTCTTGGGCTTGTCGCTGGGCTCTTGAGTTGCGGGTCGCTTGCTGGCCTGTGTAGGCCTGGCAGCGGTGGCCACGCCGGCGTCGAGAAGTGTCTTGACGTCCACTCCTTTGATCAAGGTTTCAACAGGAGGGAGGCTCGTAAGATGATGCTGAACGGCTTCAAGGTTAGAGGGGGCCATGCATGCCACAAGACCAGCGGACGCGATGTCCGAGCCCTGCTGCTCAGAGAACAACCTCTGGAAGCAGGTTCCGGCCAGTTGTAAGTCCTGGGGGTTTGAGGACTTCATGAGCTCGACGCCAGCCTCCTCTAGGAGTGAGGAAGCAGGGGTCGTGGAACGGGTTTGCCAATGCGTCGCAGCCTTCACAAGTTCCGCTTTGGCAGACGACTCTCGTCCTTGCGATCGATTCAGCGCAACGATGAGGGCGACGAGACCAGGAGAGAACCGAACGTCATGGGTAGTGGCCGCCTCTTGACCCTCCAGACGTTGTAGGAAGGACTCCAAGATGGACAGAGCTGAGCCAGCATGACCGCCATCAAGTTGGATCTGAATGATGGTCAGGACAAGACCAACATCGTTCGGTCTCTTGGTTGCTAGGGCCTGGAAGTTTCGGATCAGCTGCTTCCCAGTGGCCCCTTCAGCACTGGCAGTGGCATTGAGGACGGAGAGGATGTTGATATCAGTGGAGGTGGTGGGATGATCTATTTCGCCAAGCAGAGCCGCGGTGCGAGACTTGACACCAGGGGCTTTGGATGCCTGGAGACTAACAACAAGATTGTTGCGGCGGAGAATGTTCGACTGGTGTTTGAAAAGCTTGGAGGTTTTCTCGCCGTCTGCCAGCATGGTAAACTTCCTCTGTAGTACATAAGGACTCTCTGCATTGGGCTCCATCGCTAGGAGATTGTTCCGAGCTATGGTTATGAGATCAGGATCATCATCACTATATCATGGCCAGAGTTAGCAATTGGCTCGGGGGTGTGCGGGTGTAGTTGAGTAGAACGCACTCTGCCCCGGCTAGCGGCCTGTACAAGTCGAGCGCCTCTTTAAGCTTTCCCGTCTTGGCGTAGACGTATGCCTGCTGGGCCAGGATGGGACGCATCTCAGATTCCTTGTCTTTATCATTGAGGTCGTCGGAAGCATCACAGAGTCTGATGGCACGTTGCAATAGGTTGGCAGCGTCGTCGAGGGAGCCGCGGGCGATGCAAGCACAGGCAGCGTTGTAGCAAATCTCGAAACCGTCGGACTCTTGGGTAGGCGGGGGGTTCATGAAAGAATACCCCATCCACTCGGACTGGGCAGCAGCAGCACGGATGTTGATGTTGAGGTCGTTCTCCTCGTCAGTGTCGTCGTCGGCATCGAGGAGCCGACTGTAGATGGCGCGAGCGTCGTCGAAGCGCTCAGCGCGGTAGGCGACCTGAGCAGCCACATGGCCGAAGCTCCTCTCTGCGAGGCCGACGGACTGGATGATAGCGGTGGCCTCGTCCAGCTTACCGGTCTTGTAGAGTCCATATGCTTGCTCGAGGACACACAGCGCGTTGAGCTTGGTGCCACCTTCGGCGATGGCGCGCAGGGCGTCGTCGAAGCGGTCGAGCTTTAGGAGGGCGACGATGCGGGTGTGCTGGCTCACGAAATCGCTCTTGTTGGCCTTGATGGCAGCGTTGGCGGCCTTGAGAATCTCATCGTGGTCCTGAATGGAGGACGCCCGCAGCAGGGTGCTAAGGGCAGCGGCAGGATCTTGAGGCATGATGACGCTACGAGGGCCAATGCATGTCTAGGAGAGCCGGTGCTGATGGTGGTGAGACGATGTGGATGGAAAGGCGATCTCGGTGCTATCTGGTGTCGGGTTCGTTGTCGGTGTCGGTGTCGCGGTATAACGACGATGAAGCTGATGTCGTCTATCGTCAGGTATCTAGACACACTTCTGGCGGGGCATGGCGGTGGTGGATTTTTGGACTGCGGGGCTCGTGAATTCGGGCTGTGCTGTGGCAGCCTGCACAGTGCTAGCGTCTGCGCAACTCTGTCTTAATCCGCACGGCCCCATGATCCTTTTCAGGCAGGTGCGGGTTGAGCCTCATTACCTCTTATCTCATGGTTGGTATGATAGCTACCTATTCCTACAATGAATCAATGGTGCACCCAACGCCCTCGTGGTTTTGTGATCACCCACTTCAAAAGGGTTTCCACCATTTACTCGCCGAGTTGTTGCTTCTGCTTTTCTCCGACTTGGAACGACGTCCGTCTTCTGCCTTCCGCTTGAGCGGTTCATCAGGTTGCTGACGATGGCGTCTGGACCTCTGCCTGCCCCGGTTCACCACGCCACCTCGTGAGCTGCTGGGGCTTGCTCTCGAGCTCACTCGACTCGACAACTCATTGATAGTCCGAACGGCATTGAGGCTTGACCCGTTCGACAGAGCCAACAGTGAGTCGTAGTCAACCGATGCAGACTGACGCCCACCAAGGCTACGGACGACTTCCCCCAGGGCCATGGTGAGTTTCCTCAATACCCGTTTCAATGCCGACCGTGAGGCAGCTGGATATACTTCTTTTAGATCTGCTACCGATCTGGTTTGGCAAGTATAGGAGGGCATAACTCACCATCACCATTCTCAAGCCGAACGCCGTTCTGTGAGAGCTGGGAGGAGTAGGCTCGACGCACTCTGGCTCGGTCGGAACGCAGAGAACTCTCCAAGCTCGATTGGAGCTCGCTGGGCGTGTGGCGGCCCGTGTGACTATCGTCGTCACTTCGGAAGCCCTTGAGTAAAGACAAACATTTGGTATAGGTATCCAGCAGCGACGCGACGGTGGCACCGAATGTCCCCATGGTGGTCGAGTCAACTCGAACCGGGTTGTTGCAAATTGGCGGCAGAACTGCGGTAGCCGACAGCTCCACGCGTTTGCATGAGGACCGTTACCGGACTGATTGCACGTGGGCGGCGCGAGACGTTGTTGACTGGTGGCTTGGGCGTGGGAGGGACATGGGTGAGGGGGACCTGTCATGTCAGAGACTCATCTCAGGCCTCAGACCCAGTTTGCCAGAGTCACAGCCATCATAGCCTCTCCCGCCACCAGCCCACGGCCCCATTGCACACCTTGATGGATGGGCGTGACGTTGTGAATTTGTGGGTGTGTCCAGGGGTATCCGGGGTCCCACGCTGCCATGTCCACCGCGACTCTTATGTCCACGCACAAATAAAATGCTTGCACAGAAGCAAGCATGGTAGAGCCGGACAGCCCTGGTCTCTAGGGAGTACCTACCGCCCGCTGCTGCGAACAAGGCATTGTCGCTGCGCCCGAATTTTGGAGACAGCGGGCGAGGCAATGATAAGTCTATGCATGGACAACACCCATGCTGATCATACAAAACAATCAACGATACGCGCACCGGTACCCGGATGTCTGATCTCAGTCTCACAGCTATCGTCTCGTACCGGAGATTGTACTTCGCACAACACCTGCGAGCGATAGGGCGCCCTTGAAACACCAAGACGCGGACGCAACTAAAAGGTTCTTCGTCGTCAGGAGGTCGCCCCCCCCCAATCTACCTAACAGGAGCATTTTTACGGTGTAGCCCCGAAAAACTGGACTCCCCCAGCTTTAGGTTGATCATTGATGGGGTCCTCGGCTTTCCGAAGGTGCTGCGAGCAGCTATTTACCTTACGTACCGAGTGACAAAAATGGAGCAGCAGTGTGTGTGTGGACCGAGAAAACGTCGCCGACAGACTGCGAGTAGGACCGGAACGGGACCAGGAGGGACAAAGAAGACATGGGCAACAGGGGGAAGGGTATGGCGAGCGTGGGAGAAGGATGGAGAGGGTGTGACAGGGTGTATCTCCCATCAATCAGCACGGGCGAAACCACAGGAGCCATGTACAGTACTTGTACGGTACGGCATACGGTTGACGGGATGTTGCAAGGAGATTGGAGGAGACTGACTGACTGACAAGCTGAAGGAATGAGTTCAGGGGAGGAGAGGTGTTGGAGGAGGCGTTGGGGCGGACGTTGTACGGTTAGAGAGGGCGAGGGAGGGCGAGGGAGGGTGAGCGCTGCCCTGGTCTGCTTGACAACGATGAGGAGGGTGTGGGGGGACATACGGAGGAGGACGGAGCACGATGCTCTCCAGAGTCTGTCTGGCCCCGCTGCTAATCAGGTCGCTGTCCGCAGACGAGACGTGAGACGTCGTCTCTTGTCTCAAGCCAGTTCAGGCTGCGTCAGTCGTCAACACAACGGAGGTCTTGGCCACGATCAAGAATCGCACAATCGCACGCAAGAAGCATGAGCCAGGCAAGCAAGCAAGCATAAGGATCCAACCCTGGCAGGGTTTTTTTTTTTTGCTCCGCGACCGCCCCTTGCGCCCGCTACGGCTGTGGAGTTGGCCCCCAACCACGCCCCCAAAGGGGAGGAAAAAAGAGAGAGACAGAGACAGAGACGAGGAGGAGGAGGAGGAGGAGGAGGAGGATGTTGATGACTGCTCTTATTGCCCTGGGGAGAAATTTTCCTTTCGAGGCTTGAGGCTTGAGAGAACCAAGCAGCGCGCACGTAAGTGCTGCTTCATCTCAGGCGGGCGGACCGGGCTGTCTGTTGGATGCCGGCAAGCTAAGGCAGACCACCTAACTTACTACTTTCTACGGATACCTATCCAGGTGATGGTGGGAGACGGCACTCCGTGGCCTGCTTATCTGATCTAAAAGCAACGAAAAAAAAAAAGAAAGCACACCCAGGCGCAACGCAGCGCCTTGGTCGCAAACACAGGGGGCCAAGCACGCACACAAGCACGCACACAAGCACGCACACATGCACGCTTCACACGCAACCGGCAAATCAAGACACCGCTGCTATCAGGGTCCCGCGGGTTCCTGGGCTGCCCTTGGTTCCCTTGGTTCCCTTGCTGGGGCCCCTCCCGCAAAGGCTACCAGCTTACCCGCGGGACTACTATGTAGGGAGCTGTGGGACTTCCCGCGGGCGACGCTCCCTACGTACCACCTAGCAGACGGGACTGACGAGCGTTTCCATGACCCCCACCCTCCGCCTGGCCAGTGGATGCCTGCGGTGCCATGCCCCTGCGGGCCTCGACGTGGGAGCTGTGATGCCATCTGCCACTCTGCGGGCGCAACCGGTCTGGGTGGCAGGGATTTGTGGGTTGCCTGTGTGGGTTGCGCTGTGTGTTGCCGGTGGATTGTCCATGGCGAGAGCGGATGATAACGTCGCAACAGTGGATCCCCCTCGTTTCCGTCCTCCGCTAGCCCGCTACTTCGCACCTCACGTTTGCGCTCTTTGGGCTTCGGGGAGCGACAAACAACGTCCGGGTATTCCCCTCGGTCAACCACGTACTGCTGCTACGTGCCGCACGTCGTCGCAGCGGTTTGCCGTCCGCATTCTACGTACCTTGCTAACGCGGTTGGCCGGAATCGCCAAACCAAACCCCAAACCCAACCCCAGCCAGCATCCCTGGCCACGAATCTCGACATCGCCCTGCCTTATGATTAGAGCCGCCCGCGCATGTCCAGTCGCCAGCGGCCAGCGGCCAGCCCAAGCGCAAAGCGGAAGTGGAAGCGGGATCCTCTTTAGTTACGTGCTCGCTCGTCTGGTCTGTCTGTCCCATATCTCCATCCGTTCTCCCTCCCGCCTCCCACCTCCCTCCGTCTCTCCGGCCTTCGCCAAACCCTTCCATCTTCCATGGACCAAACACCCCGCCGACGTTGCCCATCGCCCTCTAGGTTCCAAGAACCCCAATGCCGCCCTCTCCCTCCCATTCCCCTCCGCCGGCGTCGACGCCGAATGTCGACGAGGCCCAGCTGCCCAAGGGCCAATGCCGCTACATCCTGATGATCCCCGAGCTTAAGGGCCAACGCTGTGGCTGCATGGGCTTCGACCATAACAGAGCCTTGCCCGGTGCCACATGCCACTGTGGCCATCTATCCTGCTTCCACATCACCTCCGCCGACGCCCCCTCCCCCGGCAAGAACAAGGCCGAGATTGAAACCGTCAAGCAGCGTCTCCAAGCCCTCGAAGAATCCGCCGACCGCACCGACCGAGACCGCCTCTCCGGTGTCGTGGGCCGCATTAGCGAACTGGAAGAGACCGTCGAGGCTAACAAGGAAGAAACCCTTGCCGAGATTAAGGGATCCTATCGCAACAGCTTCGCTGCATGGCAGTTGGTGGAACAGCTGCAGAAGCAGATGAAAGACTTGGAGGAGCGATACCTAGCTCAGAGCGAACAGATTGCCAGGGCCGGCAGAGAGGTCGAGGATCTGCGCAACCGTCAGTTGGAGCTGCTCGACAGCGACGAAATCTTGGAGGAGAGAATCGAAAAGCTTGAAAGTTCCGAGTTGTTACTCTCGCCTCCCCAGGATCCGGCCCCGACTGACTCGTCGCTTGACGTCTTCCAGCTCTCAGCAGGTGCTCCAACCGAACAATACCGCCAATACAAACACTCACCGGCTTCCTCTACGCGATCCTCACTATCGTCCGGATCATCACGACCATGGACCATCCACATCTCCCTAATGCCTTCCAGGGAGCAACCCTTCCCATTCGAGAAGGACACTACCGCATACACGAGGTGCCTATCCCGCGGTCTCCATAGAATGGTGGCCGTGGAGGGCGACGACGCACAATCCTTCTCTGCCGCCGTATCCAGGACATTCGGTTCCCTCTTGAAAGGTCGACCATGGGTGCCGTTGCAGGCCAAGCTCTGTGACGCTGAGAAGCTCCAAGGCCTCCCCATGCTGCGACCTCTCGACCCAAGGCTGGCCCACGGCAAGTATGACAGGGACTTCATTCGACAACACTGCGCCGTTATTGATGCGAACGGCAAGTTGGATTCCTTGTATATCGCTATGGAGCAAGATACCTTGTCATGGAAATTTCTCAGACGATCACCCAGGTACCTAGAAGGCCTGGAATCCAGCTGGGATCATGACGTCTACCTCGACCAGAAGGACGAGAAGGATCCGACCGTTCTCATGGACTACTTCATTGACCATCATGATGACCAACCGCTCACGGGGAACATGGTCGTTCCCTTTACATCCCTCAAACGTACAGTTTCAGAGCTGTCATACTCGTCAGGCCTTGATGAATCCGAAGGACCGAGGACAAAAATTCCTAGAGCGTGTAAGTCTGGACGGCTAGAGTTGCGACGTGGAGTCGAGACTGCGCGTTAGGTGAAGACGTGACAAAAAGCAAACTTGCTTGGCTCGAGAAACTTGATATTTATTCACGGGATAGAACGGTTCGGGCACAAATGGGAGCGACTGGCTTCGGCCTTTTCCTTTTTTTCTTTTGGTGGAACATAATGAGGAGTTCAAACAATCGGGGAGTTGATAGCTCGGGTGTGATTTTGGCCTGCCTGGGCGAACCCGCTCATTTCGGTAACCACGACATTAAGACTTTAGATGGATAGAAGAAAGGACTAGTTGATATACCCCAAGTCGTTGTATGTGTCTTTTTGCAGTCAAGGAAAAAAAACGGGCTCCGTAGTTTTGATCTTGTTGGGTACAAATTTCTGGCAGTCAATTGAAACCTCTGGGCACGGAGAAGCGTTGCATAAAACCTCGTTGATATGAGTGACCCAACTGTTGATGGCTGCAAAGGCGTCCTTAATCGCAGATCCGAGTTTTTATATTTTATGAAGCTTTGAAAGGTCTGTCAAGGCCAGGCTTGCATCAATGAGGTGCCTACCATCCTGGCTGTACACAGGTGGGTGAACAGGGACTAGGTTCGAAAGTCCACTTCCTCGTCGGCGCGTAGATGCAAGGAGCCGGAACCCGGAGGAAGGCATCGTCCCGGGGCCGGGACTGGGACCCACTCGTTTACGAGAACCCACCTTTTGCCGAATAGTAAGTATGGTCTTCGGCCTGTGCCTCCAAACGGCAGCACCCAGTATTTTATGTATAAATAAAATGCTGCGGCTTTGCATCTGGGTAGAAACCATCCTAATTCAAGGTTTCCCTTGGTCTTTGAGATTTCGTCGAAGAGGTTCTGCATTGACCGACTACTTTGGCAGATCGCCTTAACCAAGTTCAAGCATGTGCTGGTCACGGGCGGAATCATAGAGGTCAAGCTTGTTTGCCAGCACATGGGCTTCCAAAGAAATGGGCTGCGGAGTGCGCTGGTAGGTAGCCGAGAGTGTCTGACTGTAGACTACAACACTGGCTGTCTGTGGCTGTATATTGGGACAGCGTAGAAGAGTTGCTCATGACCAATGCATCTGTCAGAGGATATAGTTCAAGGCATGTGCTGCAGCAGCGGGGGCCTGAACGTTCTCCGAAGTATTTGATGCAATGTTGAGGTGGTGCAATCGTGAGGGTTGCATAATTTCTCAGGGTTGCACAGTCTTATCCTTTGAGGACGTGAGTGTCAGCAAGTACCTTCCGTGGAAGTACCTACTAATACTCGTACTCGCTCAACAGCGGGTGGTGAAGGACGCGCTGGAGCATGGAACCCAGCCCAAGGTTTAGGGGCTTAGTATGCTGGCAGCCGTCGTACCTCTTAGTGGTAGGTACCTAAGGAAGCGCAGTGTAGGTAGGTCCACCAGCGTACTGTGGCCCGTGGGCATTCTTGGCATGGATCTCAGCCTCACGGAACTCTATTGGTCTTCTCTCCTCCATCCTCAACTATCCTCTCTACCTGCATCCTTTGCGCATTCTTGCACCGTCAAGATCGCCTCTTCGTTCTAGTCGAGCCTTTGATCGCTCGCGAGGCCTCTTTCTTTTATGTTCTAACTGAGCTCTTTATATCTCGCCTTAGCAGAACATTCCTTCTCCCCAACCCCCTCCCCCCAAGCGCCAACATGGATCTAGACATTGAGATGGACGATGCCGTCGACATGTCGCTCGACGCACCCATCGCCGACCTTGGACACAACGATATCCTAGTGAGTCTGGGAAGCGCGCACATTGCGATTGCAGAATTGACTCCTTCGTAGCAGCCCGATGAGCTCGAGGAGCCCGGCGAAGTCGCTGACGACGATCCGCCAGCCGACGAAACAAAGACGATCGTCCCGACCAAGCTTCACATCCGTGGTGTGGATTCCCTACATACAAACGACATCAAGGCATACGTCAAAGCACAATTCGGCGCAGTCGAACGAGTTGAGTGGATTGACGACTCGTCCGCTAACCTCCTCTTCAACTCCGACTCTGTTGCTCGCGACGCTATTGTGGCGCTGAGCGCCGTTCCCATCGCCGACGTTACAGCCCTCGCCGTCGGCGAGACACTCCCCGCAAAGCCTGTCGACAACAAGCCCGAAATCGCTCTCCACGTGCGGTTTGCCCTCGCAAGTGACAAGAAGGAGGCTGGTGCTGCCCTACGTAGTCGCTACTACCTCCTCCATCCCGAACACGACCCCGAAGAACGACGTCGCCGGAACCATGATAACCGCTCCAGATACAGAGATCGAGAGGGCGACTACCGCAGAGATGGTAGAGACGGGAGAGATGTCGATTACCGCAGGAGCAGCGGACGGCGCAGACGTGACTCTGACGAAGGTGTTGAGACGTTCGAGGCGAGCATGTATGACGACGCACCGCGAGCGTCCATTGACCGACGACATTCGGACTCAGACGACCGCCCACGATCATTCGCCAGGGAGAATCAGGGCAAGGAATTATTTGCCGGACGTAAAGTTGCACGCGATCGGTCAGCTTCGCCGAGGCGCGACAATGACGGCGATGATGTGATGGGTGAACGGGCCAGCTCGTCCAGCAATAGAGTCAAGGCTCGAACCATCAAGGGCCGCATATCAGAAGACAACAGTTCCAAGGAACTCTTTCCAACCAAGGAGCTCTTCCCCATCAAAGGCCGAGGCGGCCGGGGCAGCGACCGGCTGGATCAGTTGGAGCGCGCCATCGGCTCGGCCCACCTTAGAGAGGAGGACCGGCCCAAGATTGTCGCGGTTCCCAACGCCCCTGCGAGCGGCGCCTTCAACATCCGGGGCATCGCTAACAGGCGGGGAGACGGCGAGGGCTTCTCCATCAAGGGCGCCGCAGCGGGAGCGAGCGCGCGGGAGCTCTTCCCGGACCGGTTCGACGGCGGCAATGCCGGCAAGGAGCTGTTTGACGGCGGACGGACGAAGCGGCGGCAGAGGGCCGAAGACCTCTTCTCGTAGGCAAGGAAAGGGAAGTGGCGGGAGGCAACAAAAAATGGACTCGGCAATGGTTGTCAAGGTCAGCCTCGTGGTCGCGGATAGGATGGAGGGTGTAGGTGCATCGAGGATAGATAGTTACGATACGATACCACGGCGCAACAAAACTAAATCAAACAGCGATATTCTGTACAATACTTGACGCTTCCGTTCGCATGTCTCGTCCTCTTCCGAGCGAGCTTTTGTGAATCAGCGATTCCCTCTGAAGCCGAGTTCGCACATATCCTCGTCTCTATCAGCAAGCAGGATTGAACATTTACCACCATTTCTCCGTCAAGATCTGTCCTGGCTCCAACCCAACCCCCTTCAAGGATGTCAAGACGCCAACCATCTCGTCCGTCATCGTCGGGGGTCCGCACACATAGACCACACACGAGCCCAGATCCTCTAAGCCGCCGAACGCAGCTTTCAAGTCCTCCTCCCCAAAACGACGTGCCAAGATCTCGACCCCAGCCTTCCGAAACTCATCTTCCGGTCCACGCAAGAGATCTGACCTCGTCGACACGCTCGTTACAAATACTTGAAGCCTTCCCCTGAGCTTCCCTTGCTCAAAGAGCGTCGCGATCCTGCGCAGGAAGAGCACCTCGGCCACGCCACCGGCCGGCATCTTGCCGGCGTACAAAACCCGCACATCGCCGTCAAACCCTCCCGTGCCGTCTGCGATGGCGCTCATCATGCTCATCAGCGGGTTGATGCCCAGCCCGCCCGCCACGAAGACGACGCGCCGCAGCGCCGCGGCCGCCCGGCCCGCCGGCGGGAAGACGAAGCTGCCGCCTACGCGCACGCGGAGCCGCGACCCGAGGATGTCTTCCGCTGGGTGCCAGAGCCACTCGGCCGGCGGGTTTTCCGGGGACTCTTTCACGGCGAGCTCGAAGTAGGGATCCGCCGCGGCTGCGGCCGAGGGCGGCGATGTGATGGTGAAGCCGCCCGGCTTGGCGATGCCGGGAACGTATGTATCAAGCCATTGGCCGGGAGAGAACTGAGCCGCCGTGTTACTAATAGGGATCCTTACTCTTCAGAAATATGCCCATCTCTGTACGCCACGGGGAGACTGCGTAGTGCACATACCGAGATAGGTCCGGATTGGAGTGCCAGCCGGAACAGCCGAACCTGCTTATTTACTTGGTCCACTCGACTCAGGGACACTGTGAGTAGGCTCTGGTTAGATATTTCGTCAGTCTAAGCATGTCCATGAACCGGTGATGTCATTTCTACCTCTTCCCTTGGTTCCCGGGCTGTTCTGTCAAGATGCCCAGTGCGACCCGTTGTCATGGCCGCCGTGTAGACGAGGCGTGTCGATATTGGCTTGGGAGTGCCAGCTCTCAGAGCAAGAGGACGAATATGACCGGCAAGGAATCTGTGCTGTTCAGACCATCCAGTCGGTGCCCCTAAAGTCTCCTCGCTGGCTACTATTGGGTAAGTTGTGTGGCACTTGATTGATGTAGAAAGAAGCGTTGTCTACTAGACCCCTGGTGTTAAAGTGGGGTTGGTTTAAAGCCGTGTTAGTAAGTGACTCCTAACCCAATTTCAACCAACACAATACATGAGGCATGGTGGCATCACTAGATACTCAAAGGAACCCTCATAGTGAAACCATAAGGACGCTTGGTCGCCGTTTTGAACTGATTCTATCTTCTCCAATCCTTGTGACCCCTCCCGATGTCATCCATCCACCCCCCACATTAACGTACGGAACATCTAAGCTAACGGTACGTTTCCTCCATTTCAAAATCCTAAGCCGACTCAGTCCAGTTGACCTGGTCCAGGACCTGACCCGCGCTTGGGTGCGTGTACGTAATTCTCAACCGCAGTCGCAGAGGCTACAGGGCAAGAGTTAGCAAACCGTTTTCAACGTGACAAGTAGGAATGGAAGGGAGGACACGTACCCCCTTGCACCCGGAGACTCTCATCGTCTGGGTGGCTTCAGTCCCAGGCATGAGGTCCGAGGAAGAGATGCTCAGCAGCTGCAGTTTCTGGGACTTGGGAACTGCGGCTTGCAGGCCCACATTGGACAAGGTGACTGAACCGTTGTTGCGGAACTTGGCGATGGCCTGGATCATGCCCTCGGCGTTCCGCTGGATCTGGAACGTCAGGTTGAGATCATTGTCATCGTAGCAGGGGATTCCGGTAGGCGCCTGCGTCATCTGTGGCTGAGGCGTCGAGGCGGAAACTGGGGACATGAGGTCGAGGTTTGATGAGGGAGGCCCGGGGGATGCCATCGATGACTCAGGGCCAGATCCAAAGAGATCCATGATAGACGACACATTGGATCGAGGAGGTGGCGGAGAAGAGGAGGAGGGACCGGGAGAGGTGGTGCCACCAAGGATATCGGCGAGAAGATCGGTGTTGGTTGTCGACAGCACGTTAGAGGGCGTGGCAGTGGGTGAGTCCATAATGTCGAGGAGATCTTGTTCCGTCGGCTTGACCACGCGGGACTTTCGGTTGGCAGCCTTCTTCTTGGTAGGGGCCGCGCCGAGGACTCGTGACTCCTCCTTGATCTGAGGAACGGGCATCTTCTCGAGCACGCCCCTTCGGACTTGGTCAAATGAGAACAGGTTTCCGTATTCGACCGCTCGCTGCTGTACCTCAACGTCAAGGCTGGTCTGGTAGTGCTGCATGAGGCGCCGAATCCTCTCAATTTGAGAAGCATCCGTGAACCGCGTCGTCAGCTTCATGAGCGCTGTCACAATGTACTCAGTCGTCACTTGAGTACCATAGGCGCTGTTCAGAATGAGCGAGAGCAAGTCGACAACTTCCTTCTCCTTTACTACTTGTACCAGCTCCTCTTCCTCGTACTGGCCACCCTTGAGGAGAGCCTCAGAGTACTCGCCGATGCACCAGGCTCCAGCTTGCGTCAAACTCTCCTGAGTAATGTCCTTCTTGAGATTGATGTAAAGCTTCTGGACCGCGTAAGTCTGGAGTTCCGTGGTGGTAGCGACTAGTCGAATAAACGAAGATAGAATCTGTTCTTTGACATAGTTGCCGGCCAGTGACAAGACGCGCAGCATTGTATCGAAGTGCCAGCGTTTGTTGGGGGCAAACTTGTCAGCCGCAATGCCGATCTGGCTGGTCATGGTCGGCTTGAACTCGTTGTCCGCGACCTCCAAGAAAGCCAGAAGCTCCCGTATCAGGACACGAACGTTGCTCTCGTTGATCAGTGTGAAGCTGAGGTCCAAGGCCCGTCGTCGAATGCTGATATCGGGATCTCGCAGGCACTCGAGGATGGTGTTTCGGTGTCTCTGTACAGCGTTGGGCTCGATCGCAACGACCTTGATGAGGGTATTGAGGGCCACATATCGAATGTTGTTGTCGCGGTTGGTGAGGAATTTGCCCAGGATGTTGACGCCAAGAACTCTCAAGCCCGAATCGGCCTCGATATCGAGAATGGTGCGAACAGCTTCATACAGGATCGAGTTGCCTACGTTTTTGGACGATTCAGTATTGGTAGCGACCTGCGCCAAGATATCGTTGATCTGCTCGCTGGTCTCGGCATCCCCCACGGCCAAGACTCGTAAGAGGTGTAGAATCTTAACCTGGAGGAATGGGTCGGTGATACCAGTAACATCGTGCTCGGGCGCATATCCAGAGGTGGCCAGGCCCTTGAGAGTCCGGACGAGTCCTGGGACGAAGGTCCTGAACTTCTCCACGATTCCCTCTTCGCCGCCCTCCTCCTCGTCGGCCTCACACAAGCTGGTAACCAAGGTCAGACCGCAGAGCAGAACACCATGGTTCCTATCCGAAAGCAGTTGCGTCGCCTTCTCGAGGAAATGCTCCTGCAGGTCGGGGACCTTGCGAGTTATTCGCATGGCGCAGAGAGCGGCCTTTCGTCTGATGTAGGGGTTGGAGGTGGATATGAGGTTCTCGATTTCGGGGAAGAGATCTCGCGACATCTCGATCGAGGCGATGTTGCCAAGTGTGCACAGCGCGAGGCCGACGACATATTGGTTAGAGTGGCCAAGGTCACTAGAACTCGAGGTTAGCGATGCAGCAGTCGGGCTAGGTATGTCTAGGAGCATACTTCTTGAGCGAGTTGGTCACCAGCGTCAGGACCTCCTGGTTTTCATCCAACAGCAAACTCGTGGCTAGATGGCCTAGACGTTTGTCGGCGAATCGGGGGGACGCAAGGAGCTTCAAACACTCAATCTGTCCGAAGTGGGTTCGCTCTCCGAGGGTGAAGAGGTATAGGAGCTTCGCAACGTTGTTTCGACTATGGCGGGCCTGTCAGCACAAGTCCCATACGGCTTTCTCTCCTCTTCCTCTCCCTCCCTCCATCTCTCTGCAGTGGCCGGCTTGCCAGGGGCACACACCGAACATTGGGGTCATGGCTTTCCTCCCTGAAGCTGGCACGGATGGCAGCGCTCTCCTTCTGGATGACGGCTCGCTCGTCGGCAATCGTCTTGGCCGCACGCACATTGCGGATGAACTGTTTCACTGCGACACCAGGAAAATCAGTAGCTGACTCGTTGCCCATGAGCTTGCGCGAGGAGGGGTCGGCGCGGTGGCCATCATACAGGAACTCATCTTGAAGGAGCAGGACGACCCGGCAATTAGGCCGCCTTTATCCAGGGGCTACAGCGACGGGTTGTAGAGACAACAGGATCGCCAAAGCTCAATCAGCTCCTGGGGGAACCAAGCAGCCAGACGAGGATCGAGATGGGCGTACGGGTTGGCGGTAAATAAGGAGCTCTCCCCTTGTCCAAGGCAGCTGTATAACGCAAGTTGCCAAGTTGCGCCGTCACGGGTCACTCACTGACGGTGTGCTGTGGACTGTGTGGTGGTGCTGTGGCGGCCACATTTCAACGTGGGGCACTCCTAGAGAGGTACGTACCTCCCCAGTGCCGTTCAGTCTAATGTATCTTGATTCCCTGGCTCAGCCGAGTGGTTTGACTTAGCCTCATTGAGCCCGGAAAAGCAACGACCCGCACCTGCGCCACCAACCAACCTTGAGTGAGTACCCTTTTGATAACATATGATTAGCCCAACTTAAGCGTTCAGGAGTCGCTCGCTCGCTACAGCGCACGGAGCCAATTGTCACATCTAAATCCAAGTGTTATCTTGGAGAAACAAAACTTTAGACGTAATTATAGACACTTTTAATTCATACAGGAGTCTGGTACTCTTCTCTAATACCATCTCATTGCCCTGGTTTTTTCTTCTGTTTCCGTTGCAATGCCCATCCATACCTTAGTTAACTTACACATCCAGACGACTCAAAGGGTGTGCCTCCGTGTTCAGCACCCACTTGTCCAGACTCACCACATCAAACTCGCTAAAGATAAGATAGAAATACTTGAGCGTCTCCGCCAGCCAAAAGCTTTCCATGCTGTCCATCATCATCGGCTTATTTTTGGTCACATCATCAAGCGCGGAGGCCGCAATCTCAGTCCGAGTCAACTTCTCGATCCGTTCGAACATGTCCCATGCCTTGTCCATCCAGGTCGCGTCGCCAGTCAGACGATAGATGATAAAGATGGACTCGATGGCTTCCGGGCGTAGGATATACCGGGGATCCCCCACGCCAGCCATACCCTTGGGAATGTGGTGTCGCTCGACGACATCTTGAGGCGTCGGCTTCTTCCAGCCCTCCGGGTTCTTCACCGGCGGAGCTGTAAACTCGTTTGGATTTTGTTCTTCAATGGATGCGAGCCAGACTGCCTCGTCCCAGTCACAGGCATTCGGGTCAGTCACCTCGGACCCGATACCACCGCAGGGCACAAAATTGAACACCTCAGGGCCAAGTCCAGTCTGGGTCGCATTGTACGCCCAGATACAGCCGTCCGTCAGCTGCTTGGCGATCTCAAGGTCCTCTGGTTGCCCAAACATACGGCTTGCCAGTGCCACCATGCCTCCGGCGAAACAGGTCAAGTGCTGGCCTCGATACACCGAAGTAAACTTGGGCTTTTCTCCGGGCAAGTCTGTAACCACATAGTCGCCGGAGATGAGGATAGGCGTCTCGAAGGGGGTAAGTGCCTTCCAGAACAGATGTTCTTTCGCAACAGGGAGGAATTTTTCGTACATCTGTCGTGGTTGGTCGAGCTGCCCACCGAGAAGAAGGTACTGCTTGGGGAGATACTCGTAAAGCGAGTCGGACATGCCTCCAAGCGTAAAATCTGTCCCTGCATGGAAGGCCGGGGTGTATGCATCGATTTCCACGGGCCACATGCCCGGTAGGCGTGAGTTGAGCTGCGACCGCTCAAACTCGTCCCCGATTCTCTTGATGGCATCATAATACTTCATGTCGCCGGTCAACTGGGACAGCTTGGTAAACTCGAGGCTGAGAGATCCCATCTCCGAAACAAGCACCTTTTGACTGGCAACCTGCTTCTTGCCATACACGTATCTACAGCGAGGATAAGTAACCAAGAGCGCAAGCGTTTCGAAAAGAATGCTCACAGTTTCCAATCCCATCGCATGACGGGCATGTGGTTGGGCGTATCAAAAGCACACATGAGCAGCTCGCCGACCTCAATGGCCTTCTTCAGGAGCGCGGGGTGAGTCTTTCCGCTAATCTCGTAGGCTGATAGAAACCCTCCGAGGTAGCGGATGGTGGTTTCGAAGGTGTTCAGAACCGGAATGGCGCTTGTCGAAAAGTCGATGCCCTGGACCGCGGCAACGGCCTTTGTGAATTCATCCTTCATGTCCAGAATCCACAACGAGTCAAGAGAATCAACCAGAGTGGCGGCCCATCCGCCAAAGGGATCCTTGGCCTTGCCGGTGAGGGGGGTGACCTCATCATGCATCCAGGCGTAGTACGAGTAGCCATGCCAGCTGTGCTCGAAACTCTTCTTCACAGCATTGAGCCTGGACAGACGAAGCTCGCGGGCGCCACTGTCCTCGGCCGGAGGAGCAGCCTGGATCTGAGGTATCTTGACATCTGTGCGCCCCGATGGTATGGCGGCGAGCTTTTCAACGGGATACCTGGCGGGTCGACGCGACCACGAGTGAGGACCAGGGCCAGCCAGCGGATCTCTAGAGCCGAAGGAATTCCGCAGGTACCAAAAGGCAAGAATCCAGACTGCCGCCACAAACAGCCAGAGGCGAACGCGCCGTAGGCCAGACATTGCAACGAACTAGGCAGAGGCGGCGGAGAGAGATTCGTGAAACGCGTGAGGCAAGCTTACATCTCAGCACAAAGGTGGAAGATGGGAATTTTGGCAGCGCTACGTTCAGCTGGTTGGTGACTTGTCGGATGGAATACGAGCGTCAGCCTCTCCCTCCCTTGTGGCTGAACCTCGCGGGACTAATAACACGTTCCGTAGGTAGGTAGGTAGGTAGGTAGGTAGGTAAGGGGCAACCTGGGTCGGTACCTACCAAAAGAAAGCGCCTCAGGTAACTGGACTAACGGGCTCGTGTCGCGCTGGGTGTGGCTGAGGTGAGGGGGCGGCTCATCGAAACTGACGAAATTGCAGAGAAGGGGGCCACATACTTTGTACATTAGCACGTGCAAGTAAGTGTAAGTTACCGGTGTACTTCGTAGCCAGATAGACGAGGCAGACAAGGCGGAGGAATTTGACCACTAGTATCATCATCATAGTACGAGGGAAAGCCCCAACCCTTGCTATGCGAATACCACAGCACTCGTTGAGTTACAGGGCTGCACTCGGCGTCTTGCTGTGCCGTCTCCGCTTCTTCTCAGTCTCCCTCCGGGCCTCGACCAAAACAAGGAATCCTTCCAATGGAGGAATGGAGAAGCATTAAGCAAGGGCCGATCCGCTTGCTGGCCGCCTTTTAAGGCCAGCTAATACCCCGGCAGCCCTCTCCGCGTAGCTCTCCTATTGCATGAGATTCTTACTTTTGATTTCGACTAATTATTGGTCTTCGTACCTCCAAGAATCGATTAATCCCCCGGCCGCGCTCGCAATAATTAACGCCGTTGCTGGCTGACATTGAAGTAATAGGGGCCCAGATTTGCGCCGCATGGACTAGCTTACTTGTCTCCTTGCCTCCCTACTTTGCATATCCACAAGGTCATAAGCCTGTATTCCTAGGCAGTCAAAGTAGTTTAGTTTCTCAGGCCAGATCGCAGCAACAAATGCCCACCCCCAGCCTCCCCAGGCCCCCTGGCAGCCGGAGTCTAGAGACCATCATTGCTCTTCCAGGACAAGTCAGCCAGCCAGTTCGGGGCCGAGTCCGGACGGAAATAGGGCTTACGATGTGCCGATTACCACGGCAGCTGAAAACCGTACACACAAGTCACTAGATGCCCTGGCTGTAGGGCTGATGAGCGCTGCATGGTGACGGGGATAATGCTGGTGGTGAGCATTTTCGTTGACCGCTCGCTGCCCCTCAAGTCGAAACAATGATCCCTCCTTATCGCAGCTAACCTATGAGAATCGAGAAGCTCTGGCTGCAGCAGCATTCTTGTCATCGGCGAATACTCGCGTTCATCAATGTTGTCTGTCCATGCACGCACTCTGCCTTCCCCCTCAAGCACGTACGTGCACACGCGCACGCAATCACATATCCGCACATACACACAAGCCTCACGGCCCTGCTCCTCCCAAGCCCAGCGTTCC
>JAZAVK010000082.1:0-101319 GCA_037954305.1 Neonectria magnoliae | reverse complement strand
CACACACACACACACATACACACACGCATGCACGCGCACACAGACGTACGCACTGAAACAACAAGGGAGGTATTGGGACTCGATCCCGAGTTGAAAGATTGCTCTGTTGTCGTGAGCAATGGCCGTACAGCCATCGCACCATAGAGCCGTGGAGAAATAAGTGAACACGGTGACCAAGCCATTCCTCGCAACATCAACCCAACCAGTCGTAGATGCCCCCCGAATCGCTTGCAAATTTGCCGTTATAAAAGCACAAGATTTCCCATATCCTCCCGGACATCCTGCACACTGGCAACCCAATCCGCCTGTACATCAGTTGACGGCGGGGGTGCAGAAATGGCACGGCCGAGTGGTGGGTTATTCGGGTATCAAAGTATCATCCCTTACTTTTGCATCATAAGCTGGACGAACTCGTTGTCTGATTCAAGGGTTAACGATAAGGCTCTTGGATGACTGTTTTATCGGGACGTAGATATCTTACAGTCGATGCGGCCGTCGCCGTCCTGGTCAGCCTCTCGGATCATCTCGTCAACCTCGTCGTCGGTGAGCTTCTCGCCAATGGAAGTCATGACGTGACGCAGCTCAGCGGCCGAGATGAAGCCGTTGTTGTCACGGTCGAAAACCTGCAAAAGGAATCAGAATTGGTATGTAGACGGAAGACCATGCACTCGCGCACGAACCTTGAAGGCCTCTCGGATTTCCTCCTCGGAGTCGGTGTCCTTCATCTTGCGCGCCATCATGGTGAGGAACTCTTCGCAGTCGTGTTAGCTCCAAAAAGGAAAAGATAGGGCGCAACACAGGCAGGAGGCGGGTATCTTCACGCACCAGGGAAGTCGATGGTGCCGTTGTTGTCGGCGTCGACCTCGTTGATCATGTCCTGGAGCTCAGACTCGGAAGGGTTCTGGCCCAGGGAGCGCATAACAGTGCCAAGCTCTTTGGTGGTGATCTGGCCTAGAGCGGAACATTTAGTTGACCGTCATGGAATCAATTCGCATCGAAGGGTTTGTATGTGACGGGCTGATCCCGGTGGGAAGATCGAGGTTGGAATCGGGCGGTAACCACCAGGGGGAGGCGGTTGCGTAACGGGGAGCATCACTCACCATCGCCATCCTTGTCCTACGCCATGGCGTTAGCAACGAGCGATCCCAACAGCCGCAACGAGCTGCGACGGAGAAAGACGGAGAGACTTACGAAGAGAGAGAAAGCCTCCTTGAACTCGGAGACCTGCTCTTCGGTGAGGGAGTCGGCCTGTGATGGTCAGGTCAGTCAGTGGCAGGTTCGAAACACGGCGGCTCAGCACGAGCAGCCCGCCCCTCTCAACGCAACAGGCTGGCGGGGTCGACGACGGGCGGCAAGGGCGCAGAATCAGGGGCGAGCAAGAGCTGGAGACGGGCGACGGGCGAGGAGAGACGAGAGGACGGCGCAGGCCAGAAGGGTAGACACTCACCATGTTGGACAGCGGCGATAGCAAAAGGGTGGGAAGTAAACAGGTGGGTAGGTGTTGATCGCACAAGAGGAGGATGACTTGGATAAGTTGTGAAGTCGCGGGGTTCTTGGCCAAGAAAGTCGGACCTTTTCGCGGGTTGGAGCTTCGTGGGGACTCTAGACATAGTAGGACTGGACAGCAGCCCGAGCCTGGAGGGGACGAATGGAGCATTGCGGGATAGTAGGTAGGTAGGTACCTTAGGCATACAAAACAGCGCCCGGGCACCTAAGAACGGAATGGATGGAGTGCTGGGCTGGCTGGCTTAGGTGGGGTTGCCATAGGTACCTACCTAGCTTAGGTAGCTGCCGCCACAGAAGCAATTGGCTGCCATTGGATGAGTGAGAGGCGGCGCACTGTTTCTCGCACGGCTGGCCCTTTTATTTCCAGGGCCTGTGCTAGTAAAAGGGCACAGGGGTTTCAGACAGCCTCGGGGATTACCGAGGCAGCCACCCCACTGAGGAACTGTTCGGCAGTGGCTTCCCACTGTGCCCAAAATAACACTGTGCTGTTTCCTCTCCTCCTCCCTCCGTTCGATGTACTCCTCAGGTATGGAACCTCATGGATGGAGCCGCGTCTGAGGCTGATTAGGTACGTACCGGCTCGCTCAGTGCGTGCTCTCTCGTCCCTTTCAGGGCATCACCTCAGGCTCTCTTCAGCGGAGTGGACACGCTGGTGGTGGCCCCTCCCCTGCCGGCGGACTCGCCAGTGTACTGTACTACTGTACCTAAGCCGGGTGTCGTAATGCGGCCTCCACCCGACTCCATGCCAGCCTGCCAGCGCCAGCTGCCTCTCAACCCGCTTCCAACCCAGTCGCCGTTGCGATCCGATCCATCCTCCACCAAGCTCCTCCATGACGACGTCCAACTCCTCCATGACCGTCCCATGACGCCCTTTCCGCGACCTGACTTACACCATCTCTCCTCTCATCTCTATTCACCCTGACGGTCGCCACGATCACCGCCTGCGTCCGCCATGTGGCGAGACCGCACTAACCTGTACGCATGCCTTTGCTACTCTCCAAACTTCCAAACCCCAGACTCCAGGCCATCGCCATTGGCAACTCTTGCTGACGGTCCTCGACCCCAAAGATACATCTCCTACCGGCAGTCGTATGCGCATCATCCCACCCAGCGGAAACCCTACGGAGCCGGCGCGTCGGGTGCCGGTGCCTTGGCCGATGCCTACTCCAGCAGCAGCAACTATGCGCATGAGGATCGCCGCGGCCTGCTGTCCGCCGGCGCATTCGACGACGATGGCGACGCCGTGATCGAGATGGACCTGCTCCCTCCCCGCTGGGCCGACGTCTCTGACGAGATCACCGAACTGCTCGCCAACATCGCTACCAAGGGCCAGCGCCTCGAGAAGCTCCACCAGAAACATGTCCTTCCCGGCTTCAACGACGACGACACCAAGCGCGCCGAGGAGGCTCAGATTGAGGCACTCACTCAGGAAATCACAAAGGGCTTCCATGCCTGTCATCGCTGTATCCAGCAGGTTGAGCAGATGGTTCGTGAGGCGAAGCATGCAGGCACCATCAGCAGGGCTGAGGAGACCATGGCCAAGAACATACAGACTTCTCTGGCGACAAGGGTCCAGGATGCGAGCGCCAGCTTCAGAAAGAAGCAGAGCGCATACCTTAAGAGTACAATGCCCCTTCTTACTGCGATCACTCGTAAAGCACTAGTTCTAACTATTCCATCTAGAACTTCGAGGCATGGGCGGACTCGTGTCCCCAGGCCTCGGCGAACGATCCAGCGCTCCACAACCAGGTTCCTACTTCGATCCCTCCCTCCAAGAATCCGATGCCGACCGTTCATTTTCCCAGTCTACCCTGCAAGCCACCCAGCAGCAAAAGATGCTACATTCGAACGACGATGTTATCGCACAGCGGGAGCACGAGATCGAGGACATCGCCCAGGGCATCATCGAGCTTGCCGATCTATTCCGCGACCTCCAGACCATGATCATCGATCAAGGCACAATGCTGGATCGTATCGACTACAACGTCGAACGTATGAACACGGACGTCAAGGCCGCCCACAAGGAGCTTGTTGTAGCCTCGGGTTACCAACGGAAGTCAATCAAGAGGAAAATTATACTACTCTTGTTTCTTCTCGTCGCTGGCTTGTTCATCTTGCTGATGATTAAGCCCAAGAAGCACGACTGAAATGGTCAAAGGAACGCCCACGTCAGGATACCCGTCATAATTCCGGGCTTCCTGAGCAGGTTTTTTATTTTTTGGGTTTGTTGTGTTTGTTAAATAAGGCCCCTGTGTCTCCGGCGAGGGCCGCGGTTGCGGTTGATTAAAGGTGTGACCAGGCTCTCAACTTGGAGAACGCCCTTATATGCATGTACCAATACAATGTAAAGCACTTGATGAGGGATATGTCACTTATGTAATTGGAGTCCCGGTATTCTTTTATTAATAATATTTAAACATGCTCTATTGGCTCTTGGCATGTATTTTACCATGTGTCCCGTACTTCGTCTTGACGCCCCGGGGCTGTCCAGTCTACATCATCTGCCTCATCCCCTCCAGGGTCATACTCATTTGCCAAAAGCTGTGGGTAGTTTTCCCAGACCTTGGGCTTATGGTTCTCGAGCTCATCGATGAAGTGTGGAAGGGGTGGGAGAAGCTCGGCGCCCCAGGCTTTATCAATCAGAAGCTTCAAGTTGGTGGGTGAGAACTCGCGGTCATCTCTTGACCGATGTCTCTTCCGACCTGGCAATTGAGCAACGGCAATGCGTGAGATGATGGTACTCTTGAGCGCCTGGCTGTCGATGTGTAGTCCTTGGCCGCGGAGAGTTGCCAGGAAACGCACTCCCCACGCAATATCGAAATCCGCCGACCTTGGATCCGTTACTTGGAGCCGCACTCGTAACTCTACTTCCATAGCCAACTTCTTGTCGAAGCCCCATCTGACTATAGCTCGTTGGAGTGGTGGATCAAAAAGCTTTGCGATTGGGTGCTGTTGGTTTGAGAGGGGGAGATCAGAGGGGATATACTGTGGAGGCTTGAGTGGTAGACTTCCTCGGCGATGATTCCTCGATGACACGGGTTTCTCTGCAGCATCCTCTTTTGTGTCGCCGAGCCCCATATCATTTCTCCAAAAGTCATCCACTAGGAATTCTGGCCAGTTTCCCGGCCCTTTATCGCTCGCTCTGAGGTCGTCCTCGAGGGGATTTTTGCCTTTCGATGGGGTCTTGACAGCTTTCGTCTTTTTCTTGATTTCCGGCGGCAAGTCATCTTCGTGGACTGGAAACAAGCCCCCGAATGGTGAGTGATACAAGCCGACGATTTGATAACTCAACTCCTCAAGCTCTTCAAATCGGGACAGACGACCCAGGTTGTACAAGATGATCCGCCAACATCGAAGGGGTATCGCGACGTTGTGACGCGCTACCGCTCGGATGATCTGGATTGCCTTGTCTAAGTTCGGGTCCTTGTTGAGGCCATGATACCGCTGGGCTACCCTCTTGGGGAAAAACCACAAACTTTGGAAGACATGTGCCAAAATTGTGGCGGCGTTGGCCTGTGACATGCCGACTTCCCAGGATTCCATTTTGTCGAGAATCAACCTCGCCTTTCCCAGGT
The DNA here is from genome assembly GCA_037954305.1 of Neonectria magnoliae. Lineage (NCBI taxonomy): Eukaryota > Fungi > Ascomycota > Sordariomycetes > Hypocreales > Nectriaceae > Neonectria > Neonectria magnoliae. Next base: position 96,238 of record JAZAVK010000082.1, on the reverse strand, counting down.
CGTTTTTGGCCAGAACTTTTTTGAGCATATAGTTGAGGTCTTCGGAACGTGATCGTTTCTTCTTTTCCGGCCGTCCCATCGTTGCCCATTCGATCTCGAGGAACAAATCCTCTCGCTTCCGGTCTTGGAGTCTCTTGGCTTCACGCATGAGCATGCGCCGTGTGACAGGATCCCCAAATTCCTCTGGGTGAATGTCACAAAGCAGAAGTTCGGTTAACAGATCTTGCTTGTGCTCTTTCGCAAAGGAGACGAGAGACTTGCTATACGTGTCTGGGGCTGTAGTGATGCCCAGCGCCTCAAGCTGGTCGATGAGACCTGCGACATCTTCAACGTTGTCCTCGCGGAGCGCTAGAGACTGGAGCGACCTTGGTCCGATGGTTCGCAGGCCAAGTTTATGCATCAGATTGACGGCAAATTCCACAGATATCCATGAGCTGGCAAACCATCGAGCTGTAAAGGAGTCACTATAAATCCCCTTCGGATTCTCCTTCCCAGCCCTTGAAGGAGTTGAGTCCTTGAATTCCGCAACCCCAGCCCAATTGTCGCCGGCGAGTTCCACTTCTTCCCTCGTTAAAGGAACGAGGGGATAATATCGAGCACAGAATTGGAGGAAGGGCCGTGATGCCGGGCTCGATGGAAGATCTCCACAGAGAACAAGTTGCTTCCTCCAAGCCCGGGCGGTTCGAGATTGACCATACTCAAACAGAGTAGGTATCAGATGGTCGTAAACTCTGCGGCGAGGGCTGAGCACGTATAATCTCTTAAGAACGGCCTGGAGTTCTCTTGTTGGGTCGAGAGCGCAGTCTGCTAGAAGAGCACTGAATTCGTCGATTCTGGGTGTAAAGAATGGCATCAGTCGCAAGTGCCAGAGGTACGCAGTTTCGTATTCCGCTTGGTCAAGGTAGAAATGAAGTACGGTAGTGTAGAGTTTGGGCCATTCGAATCCAAGCTCGTTGCGAATATGTTGCACGGCCTCGTAAAACACGAGCATTCGGCTCGAATCGCTCAGTGCTGTCGCCAGGATGTTGTCCCGGAAGGTTTCGGCATGAGGATCGATGACCGCTAAGAAATCGCCTCTACCATGCGATTCAATAAAACGGTGCCACGCTCTTGTATCCGTGTTGCCATGGCGCAAGCCAACATTGCGTAGTTCCGAGAGTGATGTTCCGCCGAGTAGGGTACCTGGTTTTACATCCCGCAATTCAGGTGTTTCCGAGGCCCCCGATATGCCATCCTGTAGCGAGCAGCCCCTCAATGCATTTCGACGTGATTCTCCCTGCCCTAGCTCTCCGTCTTTGCTTTTTTTGAGGTGTTTCGAGGAAAGTATCGATTTGTTGGGAGTTGCGCGCCTCCATGTTTTCTGTAGCCCGTCCGATGCTGCGACTCCGGATCCAAACAAGCGGTGGGCTGAAAAGCCTAACGCAACAGACGGAGGCGCTAGGGCAGCGGATGGTCGTGGCCGATCGGAGGAGCGAGCTGAACTCGCTGTCAGGATGTTCCAGTTTGAACCGAATAGACGTGGAGTTAGTGCTGAAGACGGAGAATGTCGAATGCGTCTCAGGGTCCGATGCATTCCCTTCGTTCGGTCCGACCAGCTATAGCGAGTTTGTACACCGCATTGAGTAAAAATGGGCGTAAAACAGCAGGCCCATTGAACCGCTTTCACAAAAATCCGGGGCTTCGTCGTCGAGTCTCTGCGCCGTCCACGGACGTAACTTTTTTGGAGTCGCGCTGCTGAAGTAGGCATTACCGGGGTAGTGGTCGCGGCAACACGTGCCTGGTAACCAACGAGAACCGAGACAGCTTTGCTGAGTCATGCTACCCTCCCAGTTCCAATCAGATTATAGCCTCATTTCTTCCACCCAACATTGACATCCTTCGCCCACCACTCGAATCCCATCCGAACCTCACCACCGAAGCCTCCCACGCATCCCTCCCAACCGCCGCAACAATGGGGTACGTTTAATTGATCCAGCGCCGTTATCCGCGACGGCTAGACCCGCCCGGCCCGACGCCAATTGCCCTTCCTGAAGCCCGAACGTCACACCATACGAAATCCGTGACTGACACTGACGCTCTCCAGTCTCGTCGACGCCAAGAACAACGTGCCTCAGCACCAGCGCTTCTACCAGTCCGCCTACAAGGCTCACACCCGTCTCTGGATGATCGTACGCCCGAATTGACATACCCGCCGACCACCGACAGCTCCCACTGACCGAACCCACAGAACCCTCGCAGCCGCTACATCCTGACCCCCTACCTCATCATCCTCTGGGGCTCTGCTGCCGGTGAGTTTCTGGCCATTTGCCATTGCGTCAATTGACTCGCAGAATTGAAGCCCAGGTTCTGATAGTGTCAAATAGCTGGTCTCTACGGCGCCGGTCGCAAGGTCCTTGGCTACAAGACCTACTTCGGCAAGGAATAGACAATGCAGCTCGGTCGGTTTCGCCAATAGTTGTCAAGGCAGTGGGGGGTTCATTGCGCATAGTAAAGTGTCAATAGACGGACGCAGTTAATATCCCAACCACGTCCGTGGTATTAGTGAAGCTGTGTTGTGTGCGCCTAAATCGTGTTTATCTATTCACACGTCATTGCCATTATCAACCTTGACTCCTAAACTCTAGAATTACAGTACGGCAAGTCAGAAAATCGCATGCACCGACGGAGATCCTGCGACATGTGCTTTACACCAAGCTGAATCTCCAAGACCGCATGAAAGGCGGCACTCAGTAGCCAGTGGCGCCTGGCGCCTTCTCATCCTTCCTCAGGGTCATCAGCATCTCGCGAAAACGCTCCTTGCCAGACCCAGCAGCTCCACCCTTAGTGCCTTTGCCACTGACATCTACCAACTTGGCGATGCGATCCCAGCTGGTGCCACCAGAAACGGTATCCTCACGGCTGGCCAAGAACTGCTCCGCCTCCTTCCGCGTTTGCGCAATGCCCTTCCCCTTCTTGGTGTTGTAGTTCTCGTAGAAGTCATCGATGTTCTGCTGGGCCTCCTTGACTGTCTCCTCCTTTTGGGCGGCGAACTGCTCAACTCGCTTGGCAATCTGGGCATCTCGGCGCTCGCGCCACTGCTTGATGACATCAGGTTCCTCCTCGTCTGCTGCGGAAGCTTGGAATCCAGAGTTGTAGCTGACGGAAGGGCCGGTGATGCTGTTTCCGCCTGGTGCTAGACCAGTACCCTAAATGCGCCGCTATCAGCTCATGCATCGACAAGCACATATATGATGAACTTACAGCTTCGGGAGCAGTCAGGTCGGGGAACTGAGACTCGAAGGTCGACGCCGTGTTTCCGCCTTCGCCGAGGAGGTCGTCGTCGCCGAACGCGGCATCGTCATTGGTCGCGAACTGGTTGGCGTCATCTCCAAGGGCAGCCTTCTCGCGAGCAAGGAAGTCGTCCGTCGAGGCGTCAACAGAGGCGATCGGGATGTCGGATTGCGCTTCGAGGGTCTTTAGTCAGCCAGCTGCATTTGGCTAATGAGGCTGCCTGGTCGCCATGAACTTACCACCAGCATCAAAGTCCTCGATCGATGGGAATCGGTCCGCCATTTTGATTGCGCAGGTGTGCGGTGTGTGTTAAATTATGGTCGCTCTGCTATAGTCAACTTCAAGCGAGATGAAGGTTCCGGTGTGTGATGCTTTCGTCGGGAATAGCGGTTGTGATGATGGCTGTTGGTCTTGTCGGCGCTCCTATTCAGGTACACAGGGAAGCCATCTTAGCCGATGAGGTGGATTCTGCCAGGCGGTGAGACACTGCAGCTCAAAGTGGCCACCTTGGCGGGGCTGGAGTATCGAATAAACCCATATTTGAGCTTCGAACTATGCAAATAACCGTAGTTGTTCTTCTCGGAGATGTTTACTTAGATACTTGCCCGAGCTCCTATCATCCAAGCTTGTGTTGTTGTTTTATCAGAGAACCATTCCGATCCGTCGCAATCTTCGGTCAGCCTTTCCTTCTGTTCTCCAGCAAGCGTCTTCAAGCAAAGCAAACGCAAGCGGACCTATTTTGTACCAGTCTTGTCAGGGAGCAAGCAGGCGCAAGCTTTTCTGCAATCTGGCTGCAAGTAGCTGTCGTAGAAGATTTCAATGGCAACTGCTCTTGAGGACGCCCGTAGAATCAAAGCTCTAGCTCCAATCGCCATCTTCACCCTTCAACGGGCCGATTTCGACAAGACCCCTCGTCGAATTTGAGTCTCCAGAGCATTTGGCGCAAGCATGGCTTACAACGATGATTCTGTGCTGGCACGACTCTCGTCGCTCAACGAAAGTCATGACAGTATTGCTACAGCTGCCCAATGGATCATGTTTCATAGGTAGGTCACATCCGCTGAGTTTGAGAGCCTTTCCAGCTATCAAAGACGGGAGAACTGACCAGAACGCAGGAGACATGCGGATCGGACGGTGCAACTCTGGGTGCAGCGTTTGAAGGACTCATCAAGCGCAAAGCGCCTGAGTCTTGTCTACCTTGCCAATGGTGTGTTTTCCCTCATTTTCATTAATTTCCTGAGTCCATAATGAACGTAACTGACATATTGTAGAGGTGGCCCAGCAATCTAAGATCCGGCATAAGGACGACTTCATCATCGCCTTCGCGCCTGTCGTGGCCGAGGCGATTTCTATCGCATACAAAGGAGCAGCGGCCGATATCCAGTCGAAGCTCAAGCGAGTAGTGGATGTATGGAAGGACAGGGCAATTTTTGAAGCACCAATCCAGGCGGCCATTGATGCTCGTATCGAAGGTTGGTCCGGTTCAGACCCGTGTTTGCCCACTGGACTTATTGCTAACGGCATCACCAGACCTGGACAAGGCCCGCGGCAGTGCCAAACCAGGCTTCGGAGGGTCGCCCTTCGGTGGTCCCGCAGCCGTTCCCTCAGAGTTCGCTCCCCTAGTCTCTGCGCACCAAAATGTCGGCAAACTGAGCATTCCCCTTAAGGCCACCATTGCATCAGCAAACCAGGAGTACGAAAAACAAACCGACTCTTCCACCCCAGCGCCATCTGCACCAGTTTATGCCGCCCGCCTCAATGGCCTTCTCAAGACCTTGGCGAATGCGGAGAGCGCTGTTGCAGAGTGCGTGAAGGCACGAGAAGGCCTAATATCTGGTTTGGAGAAGCTTCTTGATGCCAACCGTGCAGCGCTAGAAGAAGACAAAACTGCCGCAGCTCAACTCTTGAGCAGGAAAAGTGAGGTCGAGGAAAAGAAACATCAGGTTGAGCTGGCCATCATGCGAGCGCTGGGTCCCGCAGAGAACAACGGCGAGCCCGGTGCGGGAGGCTCTACAAATACACCGCCTGAGCCCGACAGGCCTGAGATGGAGGCTCTCACTCCTCCTGTTATGGAGGCCTTCACCCCTCCTTCAATGGAAGATGAACCTTTCGATTATGTTGCTCCTGCTGAAGAATCAAGCGCGGACAAGTCGGGAGATGGTATCGAGATGCTCTCGAACCTAGCGTCATCTTACCAGTCTCTTCCGATCTCGACAAATGGAGCCAACAAGCGCCGCCGTGTTGACGACGGCGACGATTTTCCAGACTTGGGAGGAGACGATGGCATCGATGCCGACGTAGCCGAGATGCTCAAGGAGGGAAACCAAGCGTGATAGTAAGAAATCGCTCTGGCGTTGTCAGCATAGGCACAAGTGGCCAGTTTGTTGCAACTTGGTGGGGGATCGCTCTTTTTCTTTTATTATGTGTCTTCTATCTTGTATTCTACGGTGGTTTTGTTCGAATTCTCTGTCTTAGGAAGCTGGGGAATCATGGGAAATCTGATGTGTATATTATCACCAGCTAGGTAATTCAAGGGCGCATCGCCACAGCACTTCGTTCCTCCTTGTGAATGCCAAGCCGAATGGATCTCATCTCTAGCTACATGGACGTTGGTATCTGCCGAATCGTCGCAACCATCAATCCCGTCGCAAGTCGGCGTTGCGGCTGCCGCATTCGGCCAGTGTCCGAGGTGCGTCGGTCAGTCGGATCGGCCGGGTTGGGCGCGTTGTTCCGGCCGAGGGACGCCACGGCGGCATTGGATCCACTCAAATTTTGACCTTTGCTCTCCAACTTCGGAGACTGGGAAATGCCGCGACGATGACGGCATCATAAGCTGTCCAACTCTGATACTCCTTCCGCACTGCCATCCCGTCGCCTTATCACGGCCTGGCTCTGATCGACTTTGGCGAGAACAGCGCAGTGCTGATGATGCCCCGGTAAGAGGCCGTCTTAACAATCCCCCACTGTCACCATGGTTCCGGGAGTAGCTCGTCGAGTGTTGCTCCCACGCATTGTCGAGAGCTCTCCGTTCGTCCCCCAGATGCCTCTCGCTGCACCGCCGAATTCAATGACAGCTGCTCTCCGCAATTTCGGGTCTCCTCTCCTTCAGACGAGATTGCTCCATGTCCCGACCCGTCAATCCCTCCTCCCGCCGTTCTCTGTCGCGACAACCCGATCATCGGCCCTCCGCCCTCAGCAACCCTCTCAGCTCCCCCAGCTCCCCAACCGAGTTATTCTCCAGCATAGCCGCATAAGCGCAGCGTTGCGCCAGTTCTCCACAGCTCCCCGCCTGCTACAGCAAGCTCAATCCAAGGCCGAGGACGGCGCCAAGACGCCTGAGTCGGAGGTACAGAACAACCCAGCAAAAGATGGACACAAGCACGAGTTTGAAAAGAGCGAGAGGGCGGCTCGCGCTGCCCAGGTCAACTTGTCGGCCAAGCTATCCAAGGAGGGCAAGGGAGCCGGTGGCAAGGCTGGCTCTTCGGAAATCTGGCGGTTGGTCAAGATTGCGCGACCGGAGCTGCGATGGCTCGGTATCGCATTTGTCTTCCTCGTCATTTCCTCCAGTGTCACCATGTCGATTCCATTTTCTGTCGGCCGTATCTTAGATCTCGCGTCAAAGGGCGAAGCTGATAATATTCGTCTCTTCGGCTTAACCCTCGGCCAGTTCTTCCTCAGCCTGGGTGCTATTCTGACTCTGGGTGCCATGGCCAACTTTGGCCGCGTGGTTCTTTTGCGCATCGTTGGAGAGCGCGTTGTGGCCAGACTTCGATCGCAGCTATACCGCCGCACTTACGTTCAGGACGCCGAATTCTTCGATGCGAATCGAGTTGGAGATCTCATATCTCGCCTCAGCTCCGACACAGTCATCGTGGGCAAGTCAGTTACGCAAAATATCAGCGATGGACTCCGTGCCTTGTTCAGCGGAGGTGCCGGTTTCGCGATCATGGTGTGGACCAGCCCAAAGCTCACCGGCTTGTTGCTGCTGATGTTTCCCCCCATCGCCGTCGGCGCTTTCTTCTACGGTCGAGCCATCCGTAACATTAGCAGATCTATTCAGAAGAACCTAGGAACTCTGACCAAGATTGCCGAGGAGCGTCTGAGCAACATCAAGACTAGCCAGGCGTTCGTGGGTGAAGTACAGGAAGTGGGCCGCTACAACCGACAAATCCGCAGAATATTTGCTCTGGGCAAGCGGGAATCGCTGGTTGCCGCTACTTTCTTCGCATCTACTGGTTGGGCTGGGAACATGACGATCCTAGCCATGCTGATTGTTGGAGGAAACTTTGTAAGGTCCGGTGCCATGTCGATAGGAGAGCTAACCTCCTTCATGATGTACACGGCCTTTGCAGGATCCAGTCTATTTGGTCTCTCAGGCTTCTACTCAGAACTCATGAAGGGCGTTGGTGCAGCCAGCCGGCTGTTCGAACTTCAGGACCGCAAGCCGGGGATTCACCAGACCGTTGGCGTCCCTGTCAAGTCGGCGCAGGGTATCATCAAGTTTACCGACGTAACGTTCGCCTATCCCACTCGGCCGGCTGTCAGGATCTTCAATGGCTTGAACTTTGAGATTCCATCTGGCAGCAATGTCTGTGTGGTCGGCCCGTCAGGAGGTGGAAAGTCAACCGTGGCCTCTCTCCTCCTTCGCTTCTACAATCCTACATCTGGCTCCATCACCATCAACGGTGTAGACGTCTCGACCATGAATGTCAAGTCTCTCAGAAGACGAATTGGTATGGTCTCGCAAGAGCCCGTTCTCTTCTCTGGCACCATCGCCGAGAACATTGCCTATGGAAGGCCTAACGCGGACCGAGTGGACATCATTGCGGCCGCCCGCAGAGCCAACTGCAACTTTATCAGCGATCTTCCTGACGGCCTCGAGACTCAGGTTGGAGCCCGAGGATCTCAGCTGTCAGGAGGCCAGAAGCAGCGCATCGCCATTGCACGAGCCCTCCTCAAGAACCCCGATATATTGATTCTGGATGAAGCCACGTCAGCTCTCGATGCCGAGTCTGAGACTCTGGTCAACGAAGCTCTGGCGGGTCTACTCCGCAGTCGTAATACCACCATATCTATTGCCCACCGTCTGTCAACCATTAAGAGGTCAGATCAGATCATTGTTCTCAACAATGAGGGCAAGGTTGCGGAGATTGGAAGCTACAACAAGCTTGCGGCGGATCCCGAGAGTGCGTTCAGCAAGTTAATGGAGTGGCAGATGAGCGGCGGGGATGTGGCACCCGAGAAGAGGGGTTCGGAGTCAAGAGCACACATCACCGAGGCTGAGGAACTTGAAGACGACCTAGAGAGAATTGATGAGGATGAAGCTGAAGAAGCCGAGGCCGAGATGGTAGAGGAGGTGGTGAAGGGTGAGGAGAAACGACGCCCTTGAAACAACATAATCATCAACTACTGAAGAAAAAAAGAAAAAAAGAAAAATCAAGGTCAGGACAAAGGCAATCTTCTCCGCCGACACAGATATCGTAAGGATATAATGTCACGGACGGGCTCATAGTTAATGAGAACGTGCTTCCAAGGAGCCGTACAGAAGAATCATGTATAATATATATCCGACATGTACGTCTGGGTCTCGACCGCAGATGGTCCTCCTACTAGCAACTGCAAAGAGAACTCCACTCGACGAACGCATGTACTCTGTTTTGATGGCGTCGGTTCTGGTATTGGTCTTTTAAAAGGAGGGTAAGGGGAGGGAGGGTAAGAGAGGCAGCGGATATGCCTCTGGCATTGGAGGCTGGCGTGCTATAGACGAGTCTGAATTTTGAATAATCCCTCTTCTCCAATAAGTCTATATATCGACGTGACGAATACACTGAGTTCGTGGTTGGCCGAATGTGGTGCGTAAGGAAGTACAGAGTATAGTAAATAGAGGGCAGGTTCCATGGTTCGCACGGGTCATGTCACCCTACCATGGCACGCACATGCCACCTGGCTAGCACATTCACCAAAAGAATGGGAGATTCATCTAACTTGACGTGGAACTAAACACGAGGATAACTCTGCAGCAATTGGCATTGCCAAGGCGGTTCTTACCTACCCAGCGGGGCTGACCTCCAGCGTTCATAGCCAGGTACGTACCACGGATGAAGCTACAAGGTCTTGTGGCGCCGCCCTGTCACATGCTCTCTCAGGTAGACAGACACCCGACATCTTCTTGACAACCCCCATGTCAGCAGCGGCCTCACGCATTTATCGTCAGATATGCCCTTGATTGCTCCGCAATCTCAACTAAGCTTACTGTTCATCCTACAGAGGACTCATTTTCTGTGTGCTCCATCTGGACTGGCGGATAGATTCGACTCTTTATCTCGTTGTGCACACCCGACCGTGTTGACTTTGCAGCTTGTCAAAACAACAGCCTCATAGCAAAACATGGCAACCGAAACTGAGGGCACTTTCCAGGTGGGCAATGCCAGCCTGTACACCAAAACATGGACAGTAAGTCAAACGTCTTGGTACTTGGGTGCCGCTGTGACCAGGCCTGTCTAACACGAGGCAACTAGCCAACGGTCCCCATCCGCGCCAAGCTCATCCTCGTTCATGGCTTCAGCGACCACATCGGCTGGTACACTGAACTGCTGCACGAGCTGGCCGCGCACGGCATCCAGTCGTTCGGTTTCGACCAGCGCGGCTGGGGCCGCAGCGTAAAGCAACCGTCTGACAAGGGCCTCACGGGTCCCACGTCACAGGTCGTCGCCGAGGTGGCCGCCTTCATCCAAGACAAGCTGCCGTCCGCCGAGCCCGTCTTTGTCTTGGGCCACTCGATGGGCGGCGGCGAGGTGCTCACGCTGGCGGGAGATCAACAGTACGAGACTCTGGTGAGCCAAGTCCGCGGCTGGCTGCTCGAGGGTCCCTTCATCGGCTTCGCGCCCGAGGAGGACCCCAGCTTCCTCAAAGTTGCGGCCGGACGGTTGGCGGGGCGCCTGCTGCCGAAGTTCCAGCTGCGCCACGTTATTCCCGCCGAAAATATTACACGGGACAAGGAGGTCGCGCAAGGCTTCACAAACGATCCGCTGTGCCACGACACGGGCACGCTCGAGGGCCTGGCCTCTCTACTGGACCGAACGGCGGCGTTGGCGTCCGGGTCTGTCACTCTTGGCAAGCAGGTGCGCGCACTATGGCTAGGCCATGGCGACGAAGACAAGGCGTGCAGCTACGACGTGGCCATCAAATTTGCGGAGCGGCAGCCTGTCGAGGACAAGACGATCAAGACGTACAAGGGCGGGTATCATGCGCTGCATGTGGATTTGATCAAGAAGGAGTTCTTCAAGGACGTGGCTGACTGGATCCTGGAGAGGAGCCAGGCTGCACCTGCCGAGGCGAAGCTATAGCATGGCTCACTCGATATGGGCAAGTTTTCTCTTCATGGATTCAGGATTATAGAAATGACACAAGTGCTCAACTTGAGAGGTAATGGAGCATCAGATGTCGTCGCCCAGCTTGTGATCGTGTTCACTTTGGGTTGCCAGTCATGCTCTGGTGTATGTCAGCTACAACATGGGATATCACAAGGTGGCAAGGCTTTAGCATTTATATCCTGTGTCACCCAGTTTTCCTCACGCCTTTTGTATAGCACCGCATCCAGCAATCCAATTACTACATTGGCTATCATGCATATGGATTATCCTTCCCTGGCGAGAGTCCAGCCACAGCCGCAGAGCCATGCACCTGTCGTGTTACAGATAGCGTCAAGCGGGTCCAAGGTTCTCAGCTGCGTTCCGAGGACGCCCGAAAACCCCGAGTTTTACGACGACAAGACGGAAGACGGCGGACGCCCCCCGGGAGTTTGGCCTGGGGTAGATCTAATTAAAGTATAATTGAGCCTCAAACCCCCGACTTCTGTTCTTTCAACCTCCGTCCATCTGCTCCTTGATGATTGCCAGATCACGGGCCATCTCCGATTCCGATGCCGACGTCGATGCCCGACAACCCGAGCGTCCAGCCCACCAGCCACGGCGGGAACGTTTCTCCCCCTCTACCCATTTACCCCGGCTCGTCACGGTCCTCTCGCCACAGCAGGTACTTTGGATATACCCAGGCACTATCGCCGCTGCGAGTGCAGTCGCATCCCCAGCTGTTAGCACAGTCTCTCCCCGCGGCGATTGATCCAAGCGTGGGTTTCCCGCCGGCCAGCGAGATGAGCAAACAGGCAACGGTTGACGTCACCGGGCGCCAGCACGTGGAGGAAGCTCCGTGTCCAATTCACTCAGAGGCCGCTGGCAAACAAGGTGAGGGTTTGGTTGGTGGACGAAGTGGGCAAGAAGCTTGAATTGGGCTTGGTGCTCCAGTGGTTGGCAACTTGGGTGGAAGCTATGCTCCATTCGCTTCATTCAATACGGTTTGCTGATCGCTGGGGGTTGCCAATCAGACTAATCGCCTGACTATGCAGCTTGCTTTATTCCCACTTCTAGGTTTCCGCATCTCATCGCGTGCGCTGGCGTTGAGGAGGAGGATAGATTGATAAAAGCACATTGCCTGTCTTTAGCTCCCAAGGGGTGCTCTGTCTTTTATCCACCAACAGCACAATCGTCCGGAGAAAGCTATCTGTCGCCTGCTCTCGCACGTCACTCTCCGTCATTGTCCATCTTTCATCCCTTCACTTGCTCTGGAATTGCCCATCATGACGCCCGACGGCCACAACACCATCACGCACCATCCGCATGCCATTCACCTCCAGCCCATCGACCGCGCCAGCAGCCACGCGAACAGCCGCAACCACAGCCGTCGCGCCTCGCCGTCGCGCCACGCCTCCAGCACCGGCGTCGAGCCCGATGACAACGACACCATTGTCCGCAACCTCTCGCACCTTACCGACGTCGAGAGCCAGCTCACCGCCGGCCGATCTCGACTTCCCAGCGTCGCCGCCGGGCTCGAGAATGACCCCTACGGCCTCTCTCTTTCCTACAAGACCGACTCGGACCTCGAGCACATCAAGGCCAACACTTCCCGCAAGCGCGATGGCTCTGCCGCCAAGTGCGTCCCCGCCGGGCCTGGGCCCAAGACCTCTGCCCGCCGTGTCCGCGGCTTCTACAAGCAGCAGAACGAGACCATTGAGCGGATGCTCAAGTCGGTCGAGGAGCACCGTGACGAAGCCCGCCAAGAGGCCGGGGACGACGAACTGAAGATCCGTATCGCTGTGTATGGCTCCCTCATCGCCAACATCCTCCTCGCTGCTCTTCAGCTGTACGCCGCTATCTCCTCGGGCTCCCTATCCCTCTTCACCACCATGGCCGACTCCGTATTCGATCCCCTTAGCAACATCACTCTGATTTTGTCCAACCGTGCCATCCACCGCGTCGATCCACGTCGCTTCCCTGCCGGCAAGGCGCGTCTAGAGACGGTGGGCAACATCGTCTTCTGCTTCCTCATGGTGGCCGTCTCGCTCATCATCATCGCGTTCGCCTGTCAAGAGCTAGCTGAGTCCGACGCCGCCAAGGAGTTCTTTCTGCCTTCCGTCATCTCGGTCTGCGCCGCTTTTGCCACCAAGTTCTCCCTCTTCCTGTATTGCTGGGCCATCAAGGACAAGTACAGCCAGGTCAACATTCTCTGGCAGGACCACCGCAACGACCTCTTCGTCAACGGCTTCGGTATCTTGACATCCGTCGGTGGTGCCAAGCTGAAGTGGTGGATCGATCCCATGGGCGCCATCATTCTGTCTATCGCCATCTCAGGCGTGTGGTTGCGTACCGCCTTCGCCGAGTTCCTCCTTCTCGTCGGAGTTACAGCCTCGGTTGAGACCCAGCAGCTCATCACTTACGTTTGTATCACCCACTCGGATGCAATCCAGGGCATTGACACGGTTCGCGTCTACCACTCGGGCCCGCGCCTCATCGCCGAGGTCGATATTGTCATGGACCGTTCGCAGACGCTGCAGGAGAGCCACGACATTGCCGAGGCGCTGCAAATCAAGCTGGAGGATCTTCCCGACATTGAGCGTGCCTACGTCCACATTGACTACGAAACAACCCACAAGCCGGAGCACGCGTTCAAGAAGGACCTGTAAGGCTGACAGCCGAAGGGACCCTTGAGCAATGAAAAAAGAAAAAAAGCGATCATTCGACGTGTCAGGGAGGGAGAGACACATTCGCAAGGTCCGGGTAGTTGAGGGAGCTGGTATCGATAGGAATAGGGGATGGATCAGGGGGGAGAAGGGAGAAGCAATCTCATATAACCCTTGAATCCTCCGTCCCCTATAACTTCTTGGTGCGTATTACACGGAGAGGTGTTGTGTCTCGAATCCAGAGTGCAAGGTCTGAGACAATGCCGTCCAGGAGCACCCAGGTGTCTGGCATTGAGAGGCCAACGGCATGATAGCCCGAGATAGCATGGCTTACTTCGCCCACGCTTTCCCGTGGAAGCTAAAGAAAGATGAAGAAACCAAGACCAATACCTGCGTGCCCCCACGGAATGAGAGAGTTACACGGCTCTATTCCGGTCCCTGTATAGCAGCTGGACGTGATAACATGGCAAACCTCACGACGTCTATCCTGTTCTCGCTTCTCTGTGCACAATGCAACTAGTAGGGAACGCCAGAGCCGGAGTCAGTGAGCATGCGATGCCTTACCTCCTCTAGCGGAGCATCAAGGACACAGATGGACTATGCAATGGACCTTTTCAAAGCTACCGCGGTGAAGTCAAATCCATAGGAATAATAGACGTCGTTTTGGTGCTGCATTGGAGGATTGCACAGCGTATGCAAAAGCGGAGTCAAGGAGGCGTGACATGGGCAGCGGGGTGTGGGGAAGCGGGGGAAGTGATGCGTTGAGACTTGAGAGGAGAGGCTGGTTGTGCAAAAGGATGCTGGAATGCTAGTTACGACCCCTTGCATCGTTGAAAGATAGTGATCTCCTTAATCTATGTTCTCCTTTGACATGTCTCGAGCGGATCGAGTTGGTATTAGGGCTTGGGTGGGTTCTCTAGGGTTGTCTAGGGTAGTTAATTAAGTTGAGAAGCGAAACCTCCCATCCCATTAATGGATGATAGTGACGACGCCAGGTTGGCTTTGTTCTGAATCATGGTCTTCTTGCTGGGCTACTCCAAAGTCTTAATTCTATAGATAGGGCGGTTGGGGCGACCCTGAATACGAAGGTCATTTGTTGAGACACGGGAAGGAGTTGAGATCACTGCTGCGTGAGGCATGAACCCAGGCAGGATGCAAGCGTTGGTTACACGGGTTGTGAATAAATGACGGGCAATGTACCTAGTAGATAGATAGGAAGGTAAGGGAAGTCTTCGTACAGCGCACAGAACGGGTACAACATGGTTAGTATGATGCAAGTGCAAGGACATCGTCTAATTTAGTAATTCATTCGATTATGATTGGGGAAGAAAAATAAACTCTTGGAATGTGTCGATGAGGTGGTGATAGGCGAGGGTCGCGCGTCGTCATGTTTGCGGCGTCGGCGTCGGATTGCGTGTGGTCCAGGGATGGGATGCAGCCATCCAAGGAGGGCAGCCAGTAATTAATTAAATATGTCTTTATACAGTATATGATCAGAACACCACGGCTCGAGGAACGGATTTCCACCACGGGTTCGTGGGTGTTTATTGTTTAGTCCAGATTGGGGATGGGTTGAGAACGGGCGCGTGAGACAGGATGGTACAAAGTGGTTATATGGATGGAGGAGTGTCGGAGCGAGCGGCGCGCACGGAGGGCTCATTCTCATGATGGTGTTGAGCGCACCCGGACTCACACCCGGACTGCAGGCAGGTGGAGGGGGGGACGAGGCTGTAATGGGTGGCTTGTCGTTGGAAATGATGGATGGATTCCCCTGTAAGCGACGGGAAAGTTTGGTCTGAGCTGAGAGAGCGAGAGAGAGAGAAGGGAACTTGGGCATGGGATGGAACTTGTAAAGGTTCTGATTCATATGGAACTAAGTAGGTACTCGCTGCCTGCCTGGATGTGGAATCCACAGCATTGTTGGATCCGCGGCTGCTGTTTACACATCTACGCAAACACAAACTGGCCGTCGAGACACAATCCAAGGAGGCTAAATTGCAGGGAGGCCCCCCCCCGTTTGAACGGTCGGGGCCCGGTGGTGGGGGAGGGAGAGCGGTCGACCCACTAATTAATTCCTGGCTGCACCACACGGCGGAACCCATTTTAGGCCAAGACAGGGCTCGTGCTAGGGGGCCCAAGGCCCGCCAAGGGCCTGGGGGCTCCACTGTAGCTCGCGCCCCATCGTATCTGGGCCTGCTCGTACATGTATACCCGGCGCATCTGCAGCAGTCCATCCATCCATTGCATCTGCATTCTGCAGTACGACTA
Source organism: Neonectria magnoliae (assembly GCA_037954305.1). Classification (NCBI taxonomy): domain Eukaryota; kingdom Fungi; phylum Ascomycota; class Sordariomycetes; order Hypocreales; family Nectriaceae; genus Neonectria; species Neonectria magnoliae. Next base: position 80,685 of record JAZAVK010000082.1, on the reverse strand, counting down.
GGAGTAGCTCCAACTGTTGCTTCTTCGCCCTCCAGCATTGGGCATCGGATCATCCATCACATCACCGTCCGGCTCCGTTGCATAGGCTACGTACAGTGCTCCATCCTCGCTCTCTCGCTCTGTCCCGTCGTCCCTCTCTCTTTCTGCTCTCTTTCTCTCACTCTCTCTCTCTCTCTCCGTCCGTCACGTTACGTCACGTCACATCACCATCCTCACAAGCCTTGCTTATCCTCCTCTTCCTCCCCTCCCCTACTTCTTTTCTCACCCACCACCACCACCTCTCCTTCTCCTCCACTCATCTTCCTCCAATCAATCCCCCTCCAGCACTGCACACAACGCACCCTGTGACACACGACGACATCGGACCAAGTCCTTCCTCCTCTCTCCACCCACTCACCCACTCACTCATTTATTTCTACTTCTCTCACGCGGCAGAATACAACCTGCCCAATTCTCCACCCCCTTCTTCTCCAACTTTCTTCCTCAAAAAGCCTTCCCTCCCTCCATGGGTTGCTGACCTGTCTTTCAGCCTGTAGACGACTTGAGCATCAAGCTCCGAGCTCGTCTTACAGCTTCTGCCCAGCGCAGTCATGGCCGCGCCTGGCGGGGGTCATGTCTATGCTACGGTTCGTCCATCCGCGACACTCGCTCCGAGCCTCCCGCACCCACGAACCCCTGCTAACTTGTGCGACTTGCGGATAGCTTCTTCTAAGCGATTCATATCTCCCTGGTCCGTCACACCCGTTCAATTGACCTCGAAGCGTCCCATAGCTGACATTCTCCAGGCGCGCTTGTGCTTGCACATTCCCTACGCGATGCCGGCACCCACATCAAGTTGGCCGTCCTGGTCACACTCGACTCGGTCTCTGCAGAGTCGATAGCCCAGCTGAGGGTAGGATTCAAGGCGCCCCAGCGTCACTGCATCACCGTGGCTAACCAATTGCTCCACGACACTTACAGACCGTATATGACTACATCTTCCCCGTGCCGCGCATCCGCAACGACCGCCCGGCCAACCTGTACCTCATGGATCGCGCCGACTTGCACTCTGCTTTCACCAAGATCAACCTCTGGAAGCTCACAGAGTTCTCCAAAATCGTTTACATCGACGCGGACGTGGTGGCTTACCGAGCTCCCGACGAGCTCTTCGCCATCGCTGAGCACTTCGCAGCCGCACCTGACATTGGATGGCCCGACCTCTTCAACACAGGTGTTATGGTCCTGACTCCCAACATGGGCGACTTCTACGCCATGATGGCCATGGCCGAAAGGGGCATCTCTTTTGACGGCGCTGACCAGGGCCTCATCAACATGCACTTTGGCAGCCGCTACCACCGCTTGAGCTTCACTTACAATGTTACGCCATCTGCCCATTACCAGTATGTGCCCGCTTACCGGCACTTCCAGTCCAGCATCAACATGGTTCACTTCATTGGCTCTAATAAGCCGTGGTTTACTGGGCGGGACGCGTCTCACGGCGGCGGTCCTTTTGACGAGATGATTGGGCGATGGTGGGCTGTCTACGATCGGCACTACAGAGTCAAGGTAAGCCTATGGAAGCATGATGTCGTCATGCCGCAGTTGTTAATGCTCCAATGTAGGAGTCGGCACCTGAAAAGGCCCCCCCGACCTCTGAATATGTGCAATATTTTACAAAGGGAGAATTTCATCCTCAGCCTGCCCACGAGCAGCCAGGTACTGGTGAGCATCGAGACCCGGGTTATGTCGACCTGGCGCCCCCAGCAGGCGACCATTCCACACCCCAAAGCCACGGTCAACCTGGGTACCAACATCATGAACACGGCTATGAACACGGCCATGGACATGACCATGGACACGACCGTGAGCACGACCATGGGCATGACCATGGACACGAGCATGTATATGATCACGGTGCCCACGGCGCTGAGCACCATGAGCATCATGACCTCCATCATGACCCCCATCATGATGATGGAACCCAGGTCGAGACATCGGGCACTCATTCAACCCCCCCTGCTTCGCAATTTGTTCCCCACAGCGAGTCTGTTAGCCATGCTACGGGGACCCAGGCTGAGGCTCGGTCAGAGCAACAGGTGCCCGATCATCATCATCATCATCATCACCTACCACATGCCGGCGGAGGACCTCCGCGTGCGGAGCACAAGACTGAGCCAGTCCGTATCCTGACGCACAGCTGGGACGCTCAAAGGTAAGTCCTATGTCTCACTCAATTTCAGCCTAAGGCAAGTTTTCGATTTACTGACTCAATTCCGCCAGACAACCACCTCCTTCCGATTCGAAGCCCGAAGCCCTCAACTTTCCTTCCACTCATTACGAAATGTCCGAGGACATGACTCCATTCGTTCCTCCAGACCGGTACCCTAGCCCTCCCCGGAACATGTGGTATGAAGTTCCGAAAGAGCGTCCGGCTCCTCGGTCACAGGCGCCTTCTCAAATCTTCCCTTGGGAACAAAATCGAGCTCCACCAACGAGAACTTTTGTTGGGGAACCACCCGAGCCGCCTGTGGAGGAGACCCCGTCTTGGGGCGAGCCTTTGGAGGACTCCTCAGTCCTCGGGTCGACAACAAGTGATGCCAAAAGTGAGCCGTCGACCCCAGCCACGCCAACCATCAAGGCTCCCTCGGACCCATGGACCGCCTTCACACGAGTCAACGCATGGGATGAGGTACCGGAGATCGAGCGCTATGTGGAAGGTCTTCAAGGGCATCGTCGTGGAAAGAGTTCAGGCTCTTCTGGGCGTCCTGGGGGCATCAAAGGACTGGGAACGGGTGACAAGGGCAGCTTCCGCCTTGGTGGCCACAAGTTGACCGACTTCCCGAGCGAGCTGGACCGGCCCAGTCTGCCCGTCACCCCGGCTCCGGTCCGCCGACCTTCGTATTGGTCCGGCGGTGATACAGGGGCTGGCGTAGGTGAAGAACCACGGCAGCTGCCAGAGGCAAAGGGGGTGCCTGCACAGTCTGAGTGGGTATGTGTGCATGGGAGGCGATGGGGCCCCGCAGACTGTCTTTGCGAGTTGACTGACATGTTGCTCCATCATAAGGATCCAATGGAACAGTTGCAGAAGCTGGCCAAACAGCAGTCTGATGCGCTGCGGCAGAAGTTTGGGGGTAGCAAGGGCAAGGAAGGCCGAGAGGGCGAAGCTGAGGGTGTGAGTCGCGAAATCCCATCGCGCCCGCTGCCCTTCGGGTCTGGGGATGTGAAGTCACCTACTTATGTTGCGCAGTCCGTTACGGGCGTGCTCAGTCCCCAACCGGTAAAAGGAAAGGCGACGACGAGCATATTGCGCAGCATGGGCAGTGATAGCTTCGATCCCGTGACGACTGCGAAACCGCCGTCGATTCCCAAACCTAGTTACTCCGGTCCCGGAGCAGCATGGGAGAAGGACGAGGTGATTCCGGAGCGTGAAACCCCGCTACTACCTACAGAAGAGGAAAGGGATGTGCTCGACACATAGAAGAAGTAGTCGCTAAGTGTTTCAGTCTTGAGGTTCAGCTGCTAACTAACAAAACTCGATCGGGGTGTTTTTTTTTCTTCTTTCTTTTTCCATCTTCATGTTTCCTCCTTTCTTGTTGGTGGTGGATTATACGGCGGGAACGGGATGGAACGATTAATGTACACTGGTTCGAGACGAGGGACAGTCATCACATGGGAGATTACGGGTTATGGGTGGGCATTGCTACGATGCGGGTGCCACGGGGTCTACGCTTGGGTCTCTTTTGTAACGTTCATTTCTTGTCTAATTCTTTTACCTCCCGGCGTCCATTTGGATGGTTGATATGAGGCAAAAAGGGGGCATACCATTGGCGGAGGAGAAAAGGAGTGCGCTGTTGTGATGGACAGGCATTGTTTCGTCGTTTCATGCATGTGTGAGCGAGCGTCTCCTGATTCTGTGGTCATTGAAAAGTACACACATGCCCCTATATTCTTCTTCGGTGTGTTTTCAAAACTGCTGCTGCCATTTTATTAATTGCATGTTTGCTCTTATTGTCTGCTCCATTGCTCACCGGCATGTCTCATGGCCTGTCTACTGTCCGTTCATCCCTCTGTTCTCACCATAGCGCAGTTCAGCAGGGTATCTGGGCCTTCATAGTTCTCCTGAGCAGGAAGGGAAGTTGTACATCTACGAGGTCAAGGCCAGAAGTCATGTTCCAGGGAAGTTCGTTCATACGCATCAACAGCAAAGATTGCACACACATTAGCCTACTCCACCGTTGTCGAACTCTTCAATATTGACATGGGCATTCCCAGCAAGGCGTATTGACGATTTCGCAATTCACGACGCAAGTAGATGAAGCTCTTAGTACATTCATTCTGTCTGTTGCTATCGAGCCTAGACTAGCAAGCCACACCACCAAACTGACGGGAAAATACCAAGTCCATAAATAAAAGGGGCGAAAACTCCTCCAAACGCCGCTGTTTTCATGTCGTTGCCTCGCGGGAGAAGTCTTGGTTTTAGTCCGCTGTCGAGTAATTGTCAGACTGCCCAAGACAATATGTTACACGCTTGGGAGAGAAGCAAAGAACAACGTGAGACGGAAGTCGAAAGGCAAGGGCTAAAAAGAAACACAGACGCTCGTCCCATTCCCACCTTAAAAATGCCAGCTAGATCCGCTCCTGTTCGCTGTCGTCTTCATCTTCATCTTCGTCATCCGCGTCCTCGACCGTCGCTGCCTTGCCCGTTGCGGCGGTCGCGTCGGGTGAATCGTCTTGGTCGCTCGACTCGTCTTGTTGTGATGTAGCCGTCTTGGCCTCCGCTCCTGAACTCAACTGCAAAGTTGGTTCGACCACGGCAGTACGATCCAGTGATGCCTCGGCCATTGTTTCGGCCTGGGAAGAAGATTCTCCCTGTTCCAGGCGTGAGTTGCTGCCAAACAGCTGGGCTGAACCTCCCCAGTTAGGCATCCTAGGACTAGGCGCAATAACGGTGGGTGGTTCAACAGTTCGTGTGAACTGTGCCATTGGCATTGTGCGAGCCGCAAGCTGCTCTTCGGTTGGGACAACCTGTGGGGTGGCCTCGGCCGGTTGAGTGTCGTTGCTTCGGCTCTCGGTCGACGGCTGTTGCGCCGTGGTTGGCGTGGGTTGGACGACGCTGATAGATTCCGCATTTGAAGTTTGAGGACCTGTCTGGGGAGAGGGTTGGGTCGAGATCGGGGAACCGTCCAACCTTTGCAGCGGTAATAAAGACCAGCCAGGTGGTATGGTGACGCCTTCAGGGAGCTCAGCACTTCCAGCCGGAATAGGAGTGGCGTTGCTGGAAGCTCCGTGACGAGCCATGAGAGGGCTCTGGATGCGTGGGGGTGCCGTAGGGAATGTAGGGAAACCAGGGGGGTGACCCAGCACACTCTGAGGTGGCATCTGTTGGTAGAATTGAGTAATGGTGGGAGGTTGGGGCATCTGAAAGAAGCTGGGAGGTGCAACAGGCTGAGTCTGGCCAGGCTGTGCTTGATCCTGGTTCTGTTGTCGCTGGCGGAGGCGATGAAGCTCCGCGTTCAGCAGGTGAATCGTCTGTAGTTCTTGCTGTGCAATCTGGAGTGACTGAACTTCACGTTGAACCATCTGGTCAACCTGCTGAAGTAGAGTACCGATATTCTGGAGGTTGTCTCCGGTGAGAGGCTGGGTGGGAGTCGGGGCACCAGGTTGAGGAGTTGCAGCAGGAGTTGCAACTGGCGGCACAGGTGGAGCTAGCCCCTGATTATTGAGACCTTGTGGCATGCCAAACCGTTGCGCGAGCTCCTGAACCTGTTGGTTGTTTGCTCCAAACCCGAACCGAATAGGACCCAGGTTGAATATTCTCGGTCCGCCAGGTCGTTGCTGGTTCGCTCCAGCGCCATCCTGTTGGCCCTGGGCGGCAGGGTCTCCCCCGTCTGCGGGAGGTTGCTGTTGACCTGCGGCGGGACGTGGCCCTCCAATGTCTATCCGGAGACCAGCAGCACGTTGCTGGGCAGCGCGGACCGCATCGCCACCGGTGACAGGGTTACGACAGGTCGGACAAACTTGTTGCCGTTCAAGCCAGCTCTTGAGACAGCCAAGGTGCAGAATGTGTCCACATGGCAGCTTCTTAGGGCGGATTCGATCAATTGCACCCGGGTTATTGTCTGGGGCCCAAGGTTGCATCTCCTCACGGCAGATGATGCAGGTGTCCTCTCGAGAGAGCTCCTGCTCGGTAGCGTCGGGAAACCGATTCATCTCCTGGATCGCTTTTCGATAACGCAGCAAGGCTCCCAGTCGCTTAATAAAGTCGCGAGACGTCATGAACAAGTCTCTCATAATATGAATAGGCAGCCCGTAGAACGTAAGAAGCATGAAGAAGAAGGCGACATATATGCCGAGCTTGATCATATCTGCTACTGTTAGCCATGAAAGTGGGACAGGAACACATTTCCGCTTACCACTCAAGAGGTCGAGCCACAGGACCCATTCACCCTTTGCTGACCACCCAGGCACTTCGATGTCCATCTCATCAACGTCGTCCTCGTGGGGAAGCGGCTCTTGGATGTCCGGAACCTCCTCTCCCGCCGCTTCGGCAGCCTGTCGGCGTCGTATAATGGCTTCCCGTTCCTCTCTGACCTCTGCTCTCCGCTCAGCAAGACGCTTTCGCTTCTGGGCCTCCTGGATGTTCTGTTCCGTAAGCGACAGGGCGTATCGCGCCCCAGTCCGCCATGAGCACGTAGCGAGTACGGCGAACTCAAAGAGAAACATGACCATCATGTTAGGCCGTGCCTGTTGAATCACCGTGTTGATAGCGTATCGAAGAATGTAGATGTCGTAAATAAAGCTGAGCGAGAGGGAGACGCTGAGGCGAAGGTGGAACAATCGAGGATTCGCAGGCGGTTGCTGCTCGAGAACTTCGACTCGACCGTCGCCAATCCACCCCCAGACCTTCCCTGTGACCAATGCTGCGAACATGACGAGGAACCAAGCGCCGATCTCCTCCCGGAAGATGGTCATGGCCAGACATGTTTCCGTTATCGCAAACCAGGCTCGCTCCGTTAGTTGTTCGACTTCGACCGCACGTAGGGGGCCGAAGAATACTCGAGTGAGGCCATAGACGAAGCTACTATATAGCAGCAAGGAGAAGTTCACCAGAACCTGGAAGTTGTAGTTGATGAGCATGTGATCGGGGGCAGCGGTCTCGGAACCCGGAAGTGCGGGACACCTACCAACAGACAAAAGTTGCTCTGGGCGAGATAGACCATGGCCGAGTAGAAGTTGGCTCGCTGGTAGAAAGCGGAGAGCACGACAGTGCCCGCAAGGGCCGTCGAGACCTGTGTGGCGGGAAGTCAGCATCGAGTTCAGACTCCAAGACGATAGCTCCACAAAGCTCGGAGCTCTGAGCTATGAGCTCTCGCGATGGGGGGAACGACCTACCCCAGCGTACCAGCCCAGGCGCATCTTGGGCATCGGGTTTTGCGAGACTGATTGAGTCGGAAGTGATAGGGAAATAACCAATCACGCCCGCATCTTCATTGTTGAATCCGCAGCCGCCCTTGTAGATGCGTCGGCGAAAGCGATAATATGTCGTCGTTGTCTCTTGATGCCACGTTATCGACTGGCCATGCCAAAGACGATGACGCAGCGCAGGGGTCTTGAATTGAGGCACGTGATGCTTATTTGTTCAACTCTAACCTGATCCAGCTGCCGGTATTTATCCGAAGCGCCATCCGAATCTGCGGTTAGATATCCATTTGCTGGCTGTTGCTTACCCTAAAGCCGAGAATAGAGAAGTTGTTGAATGTCAGCATTGTCAGATTGTCAGATTACCAGGCGACGAGATTGATGACTCTGATTAATATCTTCGTATCATTTATTATTCACTATTTCTGCATCGACACTTTTTCCTAGTTAACTTCCATCATTGCTTTGTTTCGCCCGGCGTCTGTCATCAGGTTGGTGAGGTTGTAACCTGAATATCAAAAAGGAGCATATCTATCTCAAAACATAATGTCCTCCATAGCACCCATCCTCACGCCAGCACTCCTCACAACCATCCGCAAACAGCCAGACCTCCCTCGCAACTCCTGGTATCTCATCACAGCCACGACCTTATCTATCCTGAACCGCCCAGATGAGCTTCCTAAGGTGTACGCCCATGCCATCGAGGAAAGCCTCGACACAACTGAAACTCTGGCCGAGCATAAAGACCAACTGCAAGTCTCGAGGCGAATGCGCGAGGCTCTCGTGAAGGCATCGGCTGTTGGGGGTATGCCAAAGGTAGGGGTCGTGCAAAACAACGAACCGGGATGAGATCGAGACTGACACGGCCTGTAGACCATCAACGCATTGATGGCACTGAAATCGGTAACACCAGAGGAGTACCTCGACACGGCCTCCGGAGGGGAGAATCCATCGTCGCGGTACCGAGACCTCTATGAGACTACGGCACCGCAGGTCTTACAGCGGGGGCAGATATTCTTCGACAAGCTCTACGGAAAGATTGCAAGGAGAGTGATGGGCCAGATGGACCGGTCCGGGTCAGAGGACCTTGGGCTGATGGCAAGGCTGGTGTATGGATATATTCTCAGCAACACCGACGTCCTCAGCCCGACGGAAACTTCATTTGTCCTTATTGCCAGTCTTATCCCGCAAGATGTAAGCAATCCCATCGGAGATGTCTTCCCAAGTCTCCAACCCGGACGTCACTCATTGGTTGGGTTCTAGGTCAATCCTCAACTCAAGGGGCACCTGAAAGGCGCACTCAACGGGGGAGCGAGTGTGGACGAGGTAAGGGCAGTGAGAGATGTTGTCATCAAGATATGTGAGGCATCTGGTATGCAGAAATTCGACTCTGACGCTGCGGGTGGATGGGGATGGAGAAATGAGGTTGCGAATGTGTAGAAGGTGGTAGGCATAAAGGTATAAGACTAGGCGAGTGAATGCAAATAGATGATAGAATAGAACGAGAGTTATGTCAACACAGGCGCAGAAAGAGGCCGTCAACGTACGAACATGCTGCTTTACAAAACCGGTGCCTGCATATGGCTGCAGCTCGTGTAAGTGAGGTTGATACTGACAAGTGACCTACCCTGAACAGCCGGCCGAACTACCAAATTGACAGATCACCAAGCCAGCAACCAACCAACACGCAGAGCCGACGGCCACTACAGCGTTTCACGAGTTGGTAGTTGGCAGATTACACGAATGTCCAAATCCAAGTATGCATGTCACAGTGCAGTCCCATTTAAACAACGTCATGCCATGCATCTTTGCCGTCTGATCCAGTATCTTGGCAGATCTTGACGAATTCCCCTTCGCGGAAAAGGCTATGCCTTCAGAGATGGAGATCTTCATGGTCCTTGTTACACCCGTTAGAACTGGAGTGCTACGTATGGGCGTATGTCCTGTAATTGGGTGCTGCCAGGAGTCCTGATGGTGGTGGTAGGGGGTTCGGGTTTGAAGGAGAGGGGGGAGGGGTAGCGTGGGAAGTTGAGGGCGAGGCAGGGCGGCAAGGCAGAGACAGAGACGGAGTGTGTCCACTGTAGAATGGACGAGGCTCCGCAACGGAGCGTTGCCTGTCTAGCTGGCAGTTCTACTTTGCGGGTCAGTCTGTCTGCCTTGGGGCACGACCAGCGTGTGGTGCCTGGCTGGAGAGGGAAGCGTCACGATGGAGCTGTTTTTGGCGCTGGGAGCTGGCGGCGGGCTCAGAGCCGCGGTCGCCCTTAAGCGGGAAGTGGATGCTCTTGGCGGAAAGCTTTCCGCAGTTAGGCGAGCGCGCCGCACGCAGATCGAAAAAAAAACCACAAAAAAAAACCACTGCTGCACCACTGTCTGTCGCGCGCTAAGGCCGGGAGCAGGGCGACACGCCATTGGCCGCGATTTTTGGATTTGAGTGTTTCTCAGTAGACCGCGGACGGGCGGCCGGGGGCCGATACAATGGGGCGTGCGGGAACAAACATTGCCCCATGCCGCGCTCGCTCTCCAACGGACGGGACGGGACAGGGCAGGACGGGAGTACGAAGTACATCGTCCACATGGTACGTTTACGTTCGAGGCCAGCCATGAAGCCAAATTCGGCATCTCCCGTCGTGCTGGCTTTGGCTTTCTGGTTTGCTGCAGGAAAAAGATGGCGCCTCCAAAAACACTATCTCGTTCGAGCACTCCCACGGGAACAAGGCTCTCAACCGTCGAGGCGTGACATCACCCGCTCTGGAGAGCCGCCTCTAGACTGGAGTCTCGACCCCAAAGAGCACAAATGGGAGGCGTAGAAACAGTCTCATTCCTAGGACCAAGGACGACGACCAAAAGATAAAAAGACACCCCAGAAGCAAACTCCAAACTAGTGCCCCTATCCCACATCATCATCAGACAGCAGACGACCCCGCAAAGACAAAGGCGAGGCAAGGTTTCGTAGCCTTTTCCTGATCCCGTCCCTCCCCGTCCATGCCTTCTTGAACTCAATCCATCATCCGTGGGTGTGGACTTACAGAACGGTTACTGTCCAGTCGTGCTCCATATTCGTACGTCGCCATCTGCGTAGGTCGGTAGCGTAGCATCCTGTCCCGTCCTGCCTGGAACGGGCGGACGTAACATCGTCGCTCCTGAACGCAATAAAGTTCAGTTTATCGAAAAGCCCGCCCCTTGCCGCCGACGGAATCCTTCGTCCGTGCCGATCTGGCCGGGCGACAACCGCTTGACTTCCGCGCAGTCGTCTGCGGAGCGAGGACCACACGAGTGGGAAGCACGGAGTAACAGCCGTGCGTCTTGTTCCGTTTCCTTAGACATGGTTAGATGGCACTGTGAGCTGCGGAAACAGACCGATCGGCCGCCCCCAGTCCGTCTTCCTCAGGCAGTCAGGGATTAAGCACGGAAAGAGAAAGGCGACCCCATGTCCCTAGGACTCGCCCAGGTCCCCCCCCCCTTGCGTCATTCGGTCGCGGACGGACCTGGGCGGATTCGAAGGAGCAAGAAAGCCTAGATGTGGGGAACCCTTGGGAGTGATGCGAGCGCGCACCGCACCACCCGCAGACAGATGATACATGGTAGACGGCCTTGACGGTCTCATACAGAGTATCCGTAATGGAGCGGCGGATGAAGCCGACGGACGAGGGCACCTCGTAGTGCCGGTATTGGAAACAACTCTGATTCCACCCTACAGGGATCGCTCGAGACCCACGGCTCGCTGAGCCGGTTACGGGCCACCACTCTCATTGAGGTGGGAGCGACAAGTGCGCGACAGCACCCGTCGATGAATCTGGCAATGACAACATAGCAGTCGCCTAGAGAGGCAACGATGGCGGCGGGAGGTGTGGCGGGCAGACCGGGGAGGGCAGCTCTCTTGGGGATCCGGACCTCGTCAGAGGCTCAGCTGGGGCTCTGGGAGGTCGGCATGCCAGGCCACCAGACCCAAGCAGCCATCGAGTTGCAGCGATAATCTCGGATGCATGACCGCCCGAGGCTGTCACACTGCTGTCCAACTGGGCAGAAGAGTGACAGTGGCATCGTCGACCGGGGGGGGCCAGGGACCGCGCTATTGATCCCAAACAAGGGTTGGAGAGTTTGTCCACAGCGACAACCGGTCGACTCAAAGACCCCATTTCGATCGCGTCTCTTCTAAGCCTGGACTCTTCGAAGCTCCAGACTTCTGTGACCTCGGTGCCTCGGTCTTTCTTCGCCGGGCCTCTTTCAACGACTTGGCAAGGGTCACAAGCCCCGATTGACTCCTAGACTGCTAGCCTCCCACACGTGGCCAGGCTTCAAGGGCCAGCACAAGGGCCGGGAACCTCGCAAATCCTCACCCGCCCTGGCATTGCAGTCGACCAGGGGTTCCGAAGCGGCATGGCACACATATCCCATTGTGTCGGGTCAACATCGATGTTAGCGACCACCCACAAGGTTAAGAGCATTTTGAGGTGAAACGCCGCTTGACCCTTGAGTTCGCTGGATGCCCACATGCCCACCAACGCCCATGCCGCAGTGCTCATCCTGCACCATGGTATCTGTAAGAGGAACAAGTACACGGGGAAGCTCCCCGGATGCTCAACAGGCATGCGGTGCCCTGGGTATCCATTCCCGCGTAATGACGCTTTCAACGAGTTCTCAACGGCTGACCTTGTTGATTCCCCAAGTGGCAAGTCCGCGCTCTCTCACAGGGCCCACCAGGTGAGATACGGCCCGCGACAGGGCACCGTCGTTGCATCCGGTTCTTGGACCCATCGGGATGTTGATTGGCCCCTTCGTCCGCGAGCTACCGATCGCAGATCTAGCGGACTGTTGGGACCATCGTCGTGATAAAACGGGATAACCGTAATATCACTCGCCCTGTTCGTGATCACGACGCAACCGTGTTTTGCCATCTCCCCGCTGCAAAAAACTCCGTACCCTAAGCCGGAGCCCTTACTGCGATAAGAGAGACGGCCATTGACACCTATTGCCTATCTGGGGTCGACTGTGCTGGCACTGCTTCCCTTGCCATCCCGATATAACCATGGTCGAGCTTCGCTGTCCAGAGTGAGACATGCAGACAGACCACACGCGGCTGCAACGAAACGGCATGAAGCCTCCCTCCTCACCCCATTCTACCAAAGCCACACGGGGTAAGAGACCGGCAGACGAAGCCCGTTCTCCATGAGGGGTATTGCTCCATCCCAGCAAGTCCCTGAAAATAGGTTGCCCCTATCATCCGACATGGTGGTTGTGGCGGCCGATGGCGTGGAAACTGCCCCATGATGCGCATGCGTAGTACAGATACCCAGATCTCAATATTTCCTTCTTCACGAGACTAAGAATGTAACACTACTAGAGGAACTCGACATGCGGTGCCATCCGAGGGCCAGGACTAAAGCGTCTAGACACACCGAGACTTGGGCTTTGTACCGTAGCATCCGCGATGCGCTCCTCATGCCAGAGCATCCCACCCCAGTGGGCAAGTCTCGGCAAGCAGGAACGGTGATACGCCAACTCGCAAGGTTCTAGACTTTGAGCGAGTTTTTGGATAAATATTGGCTGGGCTGGTGATCCGTTGACAGACATCGGGTTTTTTTTTTTGGTTTTTTTTTTACAAGGCTGTCCCTGGACGATCAATGCCTAGAGCAGCCGCTAGGTCGGGCAAATGAGATCCTTGGCCAAATCATGGCTTGAAGCCGGTGCATAGCGCTCCCACCAGGCACCACACCGGAACACGGGCCACACACCGCGCGAAGGAGAGTTCGATTTTGTTCATCAAGCTATGGGTCGACGGTTTTCTGCGTCGTGGAGTGAGTCTTTCGCCGGGTCCCGGCCAATCGTGACTCTGAAACCGCCTCCATGATCCGTCCATCCACCAGAGCTACGGTAGGTAATGCATGGAGCAGTAATCATTCGGAGCCGTTTGCAGCAGAGGTGAGCGGCCGAGCGACGGCGAGCCCCTGATGCCTTTTGGGTGTGTTACTGTTGTGCTCAAGTCTGTGTTCCTAAGAGGCAATTGTGAGCCTCCATTGCATGCTGACATGGCTTGATTGAAACTTGAAACGCGAGAGCAATAGAGGAAATGAGCATGTAGGTAGGTGAATGGAGTCTGGGCCGTTATCATGTGTCGGTATGCCAATCCCGACGAATGAAAAGATATTTGAGATTACCTCTGCTTTGTAAGGAAATCCGTATTCCCAGCTGCGTGACCCCTTTGATCTTCCACTGCCATTTGTTTGAGGAGGAGGGCAATAAACATGCTCGCTCGGTGCGCAAGTCTGCGACGTAGTCAGTAGGTGGACGATCGGCGCGGGCCATGGCCGGATGGTGATCCGAGAGCATCACCAGTGGACTGGCATCCCAAGGGCAGATCTGGGCATCATTCTTTCTCTGTTCCGAGGCGGTTCACCGGGACAGGCCATTTCCCTCTCTTCCTTCATCACCAGTCGACGGCTTCTCAGTAGTAATGGAGGCGGTCCAACCATCACAGTGTTGGAATGCATATACGTGCTGCTGTAGACACGAGTTCACTCTGACTACAATTGACAGACTCTCGTGTCTAGAGACATGACCATAACTAGGCCCATGCATGTGCTTGGCGTATGTGTTCTGCCAAGGTTGGTCCTTCAAGACGACGGGAGGCCGAGATGGGGTGATGCGATGCCAATGGAATTAAATTCCCCCAACTCCGCAGAGTCTCCATCGAGTTTGACTGGCATGTTGTCGCATCACATCTCCCAAGCCAACGGGGATTGGCCAAAATGACGCTAGGTTATGCGAGTTGGATATTGGCCTCGTGATCTGAGATTAACTTTGAGGATAGAAGATTGGGCTTGTACTTTGTACATATCGAAATTTTTTACCTTAAAGGCATTGAAGGCCCTAGGATCGTCACTTCGGGGTAGCGCGGCGCATCGCTTGCTGGAGGTGATTTTGTGAAAAATCATATTCCGGGACGGCCGGCTTACATCCGACCAACCAGAGAGATCTGCCAAGATGTTGGCACTCGATCTGCTCCGGGACTGTGCGAGCAAGATGGCACGAATGACAGCATGACAACTCTGGTGCTTGAGCGAGTAGGCGTTGAGAGATCGCCCTCGGACAGGACGCAATGACACTGAATGTTACCAATGGAAATTATAGGGCCCCCTCTTCTTCTCTCTTGGCCATGAGGGTAAAACCATGTTATGGGACGGGACCACCTGGTCGCACGTATCTAGGACGGTATGTAGAACCAGCACCGGTACTATTTGAGGGACCCTGGCCAGGCTTGAGGCGGGATAGGCGTGGCCCGGTCTCTTTGAGAGCTACCGGAAGCGGTGCAGCATCTCAAGAACTGGCAATGGGCACTTCCCACTCGTTTCGCGCCTCGGGGCCATGGGCGGACGATTTCCATGGTGTCATTGTGTCTCGGTTAAGAGGTGGGGTGAAGAGGGGCGACTCTGATAGAGGAGAGCACTTCGTGCTCAACAGCTTTAAGTCCAGGTGTCAGTGATGTTAACCCCTTGAAGCTCCTTCTAGGTAGTGGGGTCCGGGCTCCGGTGGGCCGTCCCTCGGGGTCACAAGGGATGGAGCAACGATGCTGGTCTGCTATCAGTACCCAAAAGACACCGGCGACAGTTGAAGTCTGTTTCTAGAAGACGATCGGGCGGAGTTGTTCAGACCGGCCAGCACAGGAGATGGCGGGCAGCCAGATTGATGGTTGGCTACCGCATCGGCGAGGCCGAGCGACTTGGCAATCTTATTGATTGTCTGACAGCCACAGCCAACCAAAAGCCGCAGGGTGCCCCGGTTCGCAGGTGACGAGGGGGTTCGGTAGCGGCCTTGCTCGACGCTGGAATGCGCTGCCATGGGCATTTGTGGACAGAGGCGTGCGGGGACCGAGGTTTCCGGGAGGGAAGCTATCGGGACATTGGCGAACCATAGGCGGAGGCGCTACTTTTTAGAGGGACGGCGCCTGATTTGTCTCGCCTTGTGCCGCCTTGTATTGCGTTGTCCGTTGTCCGTTGCCTTGCTTGTTGCCTTCCGGTTCTGTCTTCTGTTTGGTTGAATTTGACTCTAGGCGGAGAGTGTCCCCGAGTCCCCCTCTTGCAGATCCCCAAGTCGGGCAAGAACTCCGTGAAGATAGAGGTGGTTTGAGGAATGTTGTGTCAAATGTCCATCGAAAGCGTTCGAGTGGTTCTGGTCCGACGACCGACCTTGCGAACGAAGTAACCGGAGCCAGCAGGCGCCGCCTGCTTTTACGCAGCAGCCAGGCAGCCTCTGGCGCCGAAGTTCCATTCGTGAGCTAGAGACAAGCGACAATGGTGGGCGGCTACGGTGGACGCGGTGGCGCGGTTCCGTGGCAGGCTCCTGGACCATTGGGCCATTGGCACAATGTCGCGGCGTAGACGCATCATCGCACTGATTACCGCTCCTGGCGGTTAGCGAGACGAAACGATGTCGACGGTCGGCATCCACGTCCAGGCTTAGCACGCACCTGGGAGTCTATTACAGCAGGGCGGGAGAGAGGTTGGACGTGGCCTGTCCTGACTGACCCTGCGACCGACGCTGTGACTCAACGACTCTGGCACTGCGAGTTCAGTGGTCCTGGCTTTGCGCGGACTCTGGCAAGTAGGTTTGGCGATGCAGAATCAAACCTGATGGTGGGAGGGGCCGTGGGATGGGCGACAAGGGTCTCTGGTCGAGGGAATGCTTGTGCGTGTGGAAGGAAGCATCAGGTTTGAGGCGCGCCGCACAGCCCTCCGCGGAAGGTTCGCGGGACAAAGACGGACGGGCAGACGCTGCAGACGGGCCCTGGGCAAGTACGTACCCCAGGTACTCGGACAGCTCGCAAGATCACGGTACCGCCAGGGGCGCTCCATGTACCGATGCATGCCCGCGCCGAGGGCTTGGTATGGTCCGTGCTCAGCCCTACACACCGACTGCCACCATTGACAGAAGTCTACGTAGTACCGCATTTCTCACACAGAGTTAGGTAGTATTACCTTATTATTAGCGTCATCAGCCACACCCTAGCGCTGCCAGCTTCCCGCCTTTCCACACCAACTGAAATCAGGACCTCACTTCAAATAGACGGTGAAGGCTGTGCAATGTAAGTACATCTGCATTCTGCTCGTAGGGCATCTGCAGTCTAGCACGCCGGCATGAGCCATGAGCCTTGAGCCATCCGATGGCCTGGTTGCTGGAGATGTTGGGGGTTTGGATGGTCCATCATCTGTCAGTTTGTGCGCAAGTGGCTTGATGCTACCCAAAATGCACCGCCCTCTCCGTACCGTCGGGCTTGATGAGGACAAACTATTTTATTTTATTATGCGCGATGACACTGGTTGCATGCTGCGCCATCTCAACTTGCCAAATCTGGGAGGATGGGCTAGTGCCGATGCCCCATCTCGTGAACACCCAGGCAGTGACTGGAACTTGGTACGGGATGCCTCGAAGCCTACTTCCGTTACAGGGCCAGGCCAGTTGGTGGGGCTTGAGATGAGATCCATCATGTGGACATGTTGAGCTTTGTGTTTTCTTCCTCTGGTATGTAATTTTCCCACCCGCAAAACATGCACAATCTCTTCCGGCCTCGGGCATGACGGACAGGCGGCTAGAAAATCGTAAAATCACGCCAAGGCGGGTCCCCGATATTGCTACTTGGGGATGAAGCTCAGGGTCCAGCGCCTTCGCGGCACCAAGCAGGGGGTAGGGGCAAGTGAGAGAGAGAGAGAGATGGGAAACAAGCTTTGGTCTCAATGTGGTCTGTGCGTTCGCACTCGCCAAAAGTTGCACATGTGTAAATGAGCGGCGAGGGCCTCCTCAAACCCAAATGAGAACCGGCTAGCGATGCCAATGGCCTAGCTATGCCTATGTCATCTCTGCATTCGGCGACGCCCAGCAATGCAAGCTGGTGGGCATTTTTGCTATTTGGGATGCTGTGTCTGAGAACGAAACGGCAGCCCCTATAACCCCACGATGATGCCAATCAGAAGCTTACCACCAGTACGGGCTCCCGTCCAGTAACAAGTGGAACGGGCACTAACCTAGGTATTCGACTACCACAAGACATGGACCAGCTGGTCAGACGGTCTGGCCGCTTGCCGTGACGGCTCCCGATAGGACTGGGAGGACTGGGAGTACAGGGAATGATACTGCACGCAGTATGTCTGTTCTCTGCTTTGCCAACACGTTGGGCCTGTAAGAGTCAGCACTTGGACAGGGAGTTCTCCGATGGCAGGATGGATGTAGCTCAGTTCGACCAGCGTTGGGGAAGTCTGGCTGGATGTGTTTGGTAGGGCTGAGTACCTCGGTGCCACGTCTACTGGGGGTGTGCCCCAGCGCAGCAGACCCCCCTGGCGCACACCGGTCGCATCCAATCCATCTCTCCTGTGGCGCGCTGTACACTGGTGGCACGGCAGGTTCCATGCCCGCGGCGTCAAGGGACGCAGTGTAGGGCCAGGGAATAGCGTGGTCTCCGTCACCCCGACCCGTTGGGCGGGCAGCGTATCATTCGGGCACACCCATCTGCAGCCCGTCGTTCTGGGGACGTCTCGGCCTTGGCCGCTGCAGTTGACGGGCTGAGAATTGTTTTCCAGCAAGCCACAGAACCGTACAGTGGGAAGCGACTCGATCCCGGGTGATCGGGGAAGGCGTCAGCACATCCGTTGATAAGGCGGCAAGTTGAACAAAAGAAAGGAAGAAAACACTGAGAATCCCTGACGCCAAGTTCCAGTCCATTGGAAAGAGACACAAGCCCTGTTGCACATGCGACGAGGTTGGAACTCTACGCTGACCAGGGCATCGGGTTCAACATGCGAAGCAATTACTTCGTACTTATCTTCCCATTGCCTGAGGTACCGAGGAATGACGGTGCCCGTCAATGCACATACGTTCCACCATCATACCTGCCTTACCTTATTGTCTGCTCCTTGCTGCTGCATTCCAACATTGCTCGTGCGCTGCTTACTCGCAGGTGCCGTACAAATGGAAGTACGTACATGAGGCAACGCCGGGTGGTTCTTCCCACCTGGGGCGGAAGGCGCACACAGCGGATGCAGGGCGGACGCACTGGTCAGCCGGGTGTTTCTTTTTGTTGGGTGCACGCACGTCTTCATCTGCATTCCCTCATGAAACCCCGGCGAGAACGTATAACAAAACCCGTTCTCAACAGTCATGACGATTGCACGGATAGTCGAATCGCGCCAATTCTGCTAGTTTGGGGTTTCGTTGCTTTTCTTTCTCCATTGCATCCCCCCCCTAAGGTCATGTTGACTGGGATCATCGATGGCCATCGTGGTCTCGGCCGTCGATATGGAGACCTTGTAACCAGGGCAAGCGAGAAGGTCGTCGCTGCTGTGGAGGGCCTGGCAATCACGGCACGCCAATATGGCAAGGGCCACGGAGGGAGTGTCAGGCTCAGATGCGGATACACGCTGATTGGATACCAGCATCAGAACTGTTCCGGGGAGATGACGAAGTTGACGCAGTGCAACAGCTTAAACCCTGGCTTACTTGTGCAGAGCCGTCATCTCGCCGCTGGCTGGGAAGACCAAAGGGCAATCCCACGGCCTAGGGCGTATTACGTGGTAACGATATGGAGCTGGGGCATCCTTGGAGATTTTGCAGGTGGGGAGGCGTCTCATAACGACGGTTTTTGCTGATGTTTTGCATGATTTAGTGGCGGCTGAAGCGAATCAACGGAACTCTTCACTGGGCCGACGATCTAGAGCCAGGACCTCAGGGGCATGATGTGCCAACCAGGCCCCTGGGACGGGCCCGGCTTTCCCCCAGAGTAGACGCCATTGCCGAAGCGTTAATCCGCGATGTTTGTTTCTCGTTCTGCCACTCGGACGCCAACATCGAGCGAGACACGGATCACCCATCTCCATCATCGCCGCACTCGTGTCTACTATACCATATAGACTATCTGTGCGGCGTTCGTTCCCTATGGGAGTGGGCTTTAAGCCATATCACCACCAGCCCGCCATGGTCGGAATGACGGCGTTGCTGCACTTCGTCCTACGTAGAATCACGGTAACACTGTTAAACCTATCTACCTAGGTAGGAAGCTCGGTATTCTTCAAGCAATCTAATAGTCGAACACAGACCCATGACGTCTGTCAGTGAGAGAGTAGCCGACACAACGATGCCATGCGATGCAACGTGTTGGATACGAGGATTTACAAGCGCATCCGGTCCCAAACCCTCAAATAGAAGGTGCAGGTAGGATCACGCGCAGCTAATTACGATTGAACGAAGCATCCAACCAACCTCGTAACAAGCAATTAATCAAGCAAATGGCCTAACGTGCTAATATCGACATGCCTCAGCGCCACCAACCGAGACACCGGTATAGCCAGCACCGAACCTAAGGTGATGCGAGATGGTATGGCGGCGGAGCATTGCTTTGGATGATTTGGCTTCGCATCCTGTCACATCGATCACCTCTCTCATCGTAATCCCCATTTCTTGGCATTTGGGCTGCTGACCCCCCCGCTGCAGGGTGCCACGCCAGGACGCCCTAGAGACATTTCGAGAGGGCACCGCGAGGCACCAGGGGGTTGCGGTTGCACCGCCATCATGTCGCTTCTTTTAATAACTTTGGCTTCATCAGGCAAGGGGTTCTGCAGCCGTACGACACCCAATCACACCTTGTCCTGCAACTGGAGGGTATGCTCGTCAACAAGGCTTAGCCAACGCGATGCCAGTTACGACCACGGCTTAAACCATCACCACCAAAGCTCCCCCATCTAGGAACTCTGCGCAACACCTACTACGTCGTAGGTGGAGCGCCAACGGGGGGACAGGGCTTGAGAGTCAACCTTTCCAAGGCAGCTTTAACCGTTTAAACTTCCGGACACAATGCCCGTGGGTGGAGATAGTAGGGCGGAGGCGGTAGACGGCGGATGGAACTCAAACGGTGTGAATACCGGCGCCACGGTGCTGTGGTGGCCGGTAGAAGCCGGGCGACATGTCGTGTCTCAAGCTAACGAGGCAACCGAACGAAGGACAGATATTTGAGATCGAACGGTGCCTGCCTATTAGAGAAAAGCTACAATACGGTGCTTGAGCTAGGATACATATTGTTGAGGGCTTCGACGCCGGCATTCCGAGGCCGAACTGGACGAGAATGTTGGATCTTGACCTTATGGAGGATGCTATTCTCCCGTACAGTACGTATGACGGACGTGTTTGGGAAGCTCTGGCTTGTCTAACGCTTTCACATGGAATTACGGATGGATGTACTTCGTACATCGGATGGAGGGGGCGGAACACGCCAACTGATTGATTCGCGTAACGCAACACACCGCAGTATGGATCCGGTATCTCGTGGAGATACGCATACAGTATGGACCGACTTTTGCGGCTCACTCAGGCCAGGCCAGGCAGAGCAGCACATGACGGAACTAACCCTTCGTTGACACTACTCATCACGGAAACCCTTATTCCCCACAACAACTGTTGAGACTTCCGTGGATGGGTTTGCCCGCCGAGTTGAGTCGACGCGAAGTGGAGAGGAGGTAGAAGATGCGGTGCCCAGCGGTCGGGCAATTTCTTCCACGGAGCTTCCGAAGGGCAAGGCGGATGGGAGACTATGGAGACCACTGTGGAGGGATTCAAGATGAAACATGCTCGAGAAACGACGCACTGGGCAGGCGAGAAACAACACTGGATTTTGGACGTTCATCACGTTGACGGGTGTTGACAGGCATGTCCATCGTCATCAAACCTAGTGGCCCCTGACATTGACTGACATCAGTGATCTCCAGCACGGCCGAGACACGAGTGCCCAAACTGGGTAGGCGGCTGGGACTAGGGCCTTCGGGAAACGCCACCGGGGACCTGAGAATAGACCAATGACAGAGCGTCTGGGGATCTCTCGGGGAACACTTGAGGTTAAGGTGGAGCGGGCGAGGCCGGACTGCGCCCTCTGGCTCGGAGCCGATTTAGACCGTGGAGACCGAGGCTTACCATTGGCTGCAGAACCAGGGGTGAGGCCGTGAGGCCGTGAGGGTGAAAGAAGGGTGGTGGTGGTGGTTGTGGAGGTGATATGATAATGGGTGGTGGCCCAGGCGGGTGGGTTGGTCGCGACCTGTGCTGGGTGCTGGCGCATCGAGCGAGGGTGTGTATGGTTCTGTATTCGTGCTATAGTAGTGTCCAGTGCGAGGTAGTGACTGAGTTTGTCTTTGTCTTTGTGGTATGGATCGAGGAGCCAGTACGAAACGGGAACGCAGACGGATGAGGGCGATTGGTGGTGGTGGTGGTGGTGGCGGTGGTGGTGGGGGATAGAGAGTCAGGAATAGGGCACGGCACAGCACAGCACAGCACAGCGCAGCACAGCACAGCACAGCACAGCATACGAGTACATACGTGCATAAGGTAACAGCAGGTGGGGGATATTTTTATCCCAGTGCTAGAGCAGCAGAGCCTCCACCATCTGGGACGGGATGGCAGTGCTCTGCCCTACGAATACCAGGGGACGATTGCTGCGGCCAGTTATGTATGTCGGCCGGTACCTCGGTGCGGCAGGTACAGCGAACGGGCTATTACAGGAATTGGATGGATATGGCTACGGACATGGATTGCATGGCTATGGACCGTGGACGATGCAGGTGCAAATGCGGTCTGCCTTAGCCGGGCGGATTTATGAATAGTTCGACAAGGAGGGAGCGGAGTGTACCAATTGGAATGGAACGGCACCGAGGATTTTGATGTTATCGTTTCGCATTGCCTTGGAGGAGGTCACGAGTAGCAGTCTTGCTTTTCAATGTAACTGGCCTGTTCCCCAGACCGACGGGCTGGTCCTTGTCAGACAGGATGGTAGAACCGCGGTCCAAGGAGGGGGCGGCGGTCATGGATTCGGGAATGGGGCTTGCCGACATCACGATCTCGCGTGGTAGTGGTGGGGGCTGGTAGGAGAAACAAACACATACATACATACTGGAGAGACGGGATTTGTGCTGGATAGAGCAATTGGTGGGCTGGTGGGGAATGAGAAACGTCAGAGGAAGGCATTGCCCCGTCCCGTGTCTTGACTTTGGAGTTCCGTCTTGAACTTGAACTTGGATTTGAAGGTTTCCATTCGGATGAGGGGGTAACTTAGACTGAAAGTCGAGGGCTAAGTAGGACTTGGCCCGGGAGCATCTGGCATGTACCGCTGGCGGCCGGGCCATGTACTGTACTACTGCCTGCCCCAGCGGCGGGCAGTGGGTTTATTTTTCCTGTCCTTTCATTTGGGGAGTACGACCCCTGATGATGATGATGGTTGATGGCGTTCCGCTGGACGTCGATTGAATATGAGTGTGAGTGTGAGTGTGAGTGTCTGAGTGTGACTGGAGACAACCTAGGACTGGGACATGCCATTGAGGATCGATGCCACAGGGATGTTCCGGAGCCCTGGTCCACTGGATCGGATACAGCACTTCCGGTACCGGTACAAGCTGCCCTGCCCCCTGCAGTCCACCGTGGCAGCACTCTACGCCCTGTGGCCACCCCTGATGACGCCCTGGAGGCCTTTCTGGCTCGTACCGGTACTCCCGATACCTTGGCTTCCCACCTTATTAGATGATCGACCCCCCCCGACCGACAGCACACACGCCCTGGGGAGGTTGCCCGTGGTGGACGGAGGTTCCAGTGTGGTGGCCGCGCCCTACTGCTATGCCCTCCCAGCTCCCCAGGCTACCCCCCTCCAAGGTGCGCCCAAGGGCGGTGACATGCCTCTCCGCCATTTCCCTGCAACTTCCTCATCCCCCCCAATCATCCATCCTTCACGAATACCAAGTCTGGAACTGGCTTTTGTGGGCGGCATTGGGTTCTCTCGTGTAACTTTTCTACATGTCTCTGCAGTGCTGCACCCTGGTCCCCCGATTGAGGCTGGGCGTTGGTGGTCCGCCTCTGCCTCGCTCACCCACCTGCTCACCCGCCTGCCCGCCCACCCACTGAACATCCACTCCCACGTCCACCCACGCACGTCCACACGTCCACATCCATCCGCATCTACATCCACATCCACACTCGTCGACGACGGCTAGACTAACTAGACACTCGACACTCGACAACACACACCCCAGACTTTCCGCTGCACACACCTCTCTCCTCTCCCCTCCCCTCTAGGCTGGGCTGGCTCTCGCTTCACGAGTCCTTGCCCCCCCCTCCCCCATGCTCGCTGCTCCTTGCTCATGGAGGAGAGGTACATGGCAGTAGGGGCTCTAGTTGCTCGTGGCTCTCTAGCCTGGGCTGGATGGAACATCCATCTCAACTGGGAGAGAGACCAATCCGTCACGGACTGGACCCAGATGCAGGTGCTCCTGGCGCCTTGTCTATATCTACGTTGGAGCCCCCAACCCTCCTCGGATTCAAGAAAAGCTTTGTGGTTCTATCCCATCTTTGAAAACCGGTCTTGCCTTCTGGCTCTTTGCCTCGAACCTCAACTTCACCTTCGCTGACTTGCTTGCTTGTCTTGACGACGGCAACATATATACCCGTGGGCTCTGAGAGACTCCTCGACACGCTCTTCTCCTCTCTTGCTTTCAGCCCTTCACTCTTGGAGTGATTCGACACTGAGACGAAGCTTATATATATTCGTACATACATCCAACATCACCGACATATCTTCCCCCCAAGGAGAAACCCCCAGCTTGGACGACTTGACGCGATTCGTATAATACTTGACGGATCACCCCAGCTACGACAATATCTCCTCGCTCACTTGGAATGCGAACTGGTGCAGGTGAGCTTCCTCGGCCTCCCCTCCCGCTGACGTCTGCGTGCGTCTGCATCTGGCGCGAACCCCGAGACCTGACTTTTGCGATTTTCTGCCCCATTAGATAAAGGTGACCGCATCTCGTCGAGGCCAAGCTCCAACAGCTTCAAGCCCGCCATCGCAACCGCAAACGCAGTCGCAATCGTCCTGACAAGCACTGCCTCCGGCCGTACTTCGCCCTCCCGCATCCTTCCCGCCTCACCACCGATCACACCATGACATCCCTGACAGAGCAGCCCTACGCCATGTTTCCTCCACATAATCACGGCGACCCGGCCGACGATTTTGTCCACCACGCCGTTTACACCTCGGGCCCCATGGACGTGAGCATCCCCACCGACGCCTTCGGCAGCTTCCACCACCACCAGCAGCTCAATGGCCCGGATGTGTTCCCCGGCTCGATGGGCTTCGAGCCCGCGCTCTACGCCGACACGGCGCCTGCGCCTAACAACTACATGCTCAACAGCCGCACCTCGCCCAGCATGTACGACGAGACGGACATGCGAATGCCTTCGTCTAGCCGATCCACGGCCTCTGCGCCCTCGGCGGCCTCCTCCAATATCGGATCCCCGGAGTCCAACCACGGCCAGATGGGCGCCGTTCCCGACTGGAACCCGCAGGGCTTGGCCGTGCAGCCCGGCATCGTCGGTAACGACTACATTGTCGGCTCGGACTACTCGTCGTTTGCCCACCCGGGCATGGAGGAGCTAGCCTACGACTTTGTTGCGCCCAAGGGATTTGTTGGTGAGTTGGATGCCGCTTCTACTGCTTGTACCGTTGTTGCTTCGCCTCGTTTTCCCGCTGCGCAGCAGAGGCCTCCCCGCCATTCGCTTGCATACCCCTGTCCCACCACTGCCACAGCGTGTTCGTCTGCTTCCACTTTTACTTCATCGGCGATTCCTGTAGCGCAGGACCAAGTCGGAGTGGCCGTTGAGCAAGACCGTCACCGTCGGCATCAGTTTATTTTTTCTCCTTCTGGTTCTTCGTCATCGTCGTCTTGTTCGTTATTTTCTGGCGACAGCAACAACACCAGCAACAACAACACTCACACCTCCTCTCCCACCACTCACACTCCCACTCTCACTCTTACTCTCACTCCCACATCCGCTACTCTCTCTCCCTGCCCTAGGAGACGGCTTAGCCTGTCGGCTATTTCTCCAACTGAGACACGCTGCTGGCCGTCACAACCAGCCCGACACTTTGTCACCACCCCTTCACCGAACAGACGCGCCGCCGCTTTCTTTTCTCAGATTAGCGGCCATTTCGTTGCCTCTCTTCAGTCCTCTACTTGGTCACCGTCGCGCGTTCCGTTAAGCTCTGCTGCTACTTCTCCAACCATGATTGCTGACCTCGCGTCTGCGACAGACCCGGCGCTCATCCAACCTGACATTACGCGCCCTCCCATGGGAATGCCTTCATATGATGCCCACTTCCAGCAGCCCGCCCACCACTATCCTTCCTCGCCATCCGCTACCGCCTCGTCGCCTCAGCCAAACATGATGCGCACCAACAGCTCCTCGCCTTTCCTCCACAATGGCCCCTTCCAGCCCGCCTACCCCAGCAGCCCCTATGGTGCCCCTATCGACACGCAAGTTCGCGCCCCTAGCATCAGCCACTTCGTCCCGCCCACGCCCGGCGAGTACCACAGCAGTGACGACAAGGAGAAGCTGCGATGCACCTGGCCCGACTGTGGGAAGACCTTCAAGGACCTCAAGGCGCACATGTTGACGCACCAGAACGAGCGTCCCGAGAAGTGCCCTATCCAGACATGCGAGTACCACGTCAAGGGCTTCGCTCGCAAGTACGACAAGAACCGCCACACCCTGACCCATTACAAGGGCACCATGGTGTGCGGTTTCTGTCCTGGCTCTGGTTCGGCTGCCGAGAAGTCGTTCAACCGTGCCGACGTCTTCAAGCGCCACCTCACCGCTGTCCACGGCGTGGAGCAGACTCCCCCCAACAGCCGCAAGAAGTCGACCAATGTCAACACCGGCAAGAAGCTGACCGGCTACGCGCCTGATGCCACGGGCAAGTGTAGCACTTGCTCGCAGACCTTCTCCAATGCCCAGGACTTCTACGAGCATCTGGACGACTGTGTGCTGCGTATTGTGCAGCAAGAGGATCCTGCCGAGGCCATCAACGCGAAGCGCCTGGCCGAGGTTGAGAACGATAAGGATGTTCACCAGACTCTGGAGAAGAACAACCTCCCCACAGCTACTGAGACCACCTCGGCCTCGGACGACGACGAGGAGGCCGAGACTGGCGACGAGGAGGACCACGACTCTTCCTCCAAGGCCAGCCACTCGCCTATGACCAAGAAGAAGGGCAACCCCGCCAATGGCGTCCAGAAGTCGCGTGGCGTCACTCACTCTCGTGGCGGCGTGACGCTCACCACCAAGACGCGCAGCCGCAAGAGTCGCCGCGACTATCCCTCGTCGTGGGGCTTTGACAAGGGCCAGATGACGATGAAGAAGCGCGTCATGGCCGTGTTTGACGGCCCCCGACGCCTAGCCAAGGATGACATGATGCTGTCTACTGATCACGAGGTCCGCATCAAGCTCTCTGATGGCAATGCCTATGTGACCGACCTCGATGTTCAGACCCTGAAGCGGGCTGAGGGCTTCCTCGGAGCTACTGATGAGGAGAAGGGCCCTTGGATCTCGGATGATCCCACAGGAGATCAGCTCGAGGAGATGCAGATGATACTGGACAACAAGATGGCTACCGTCTAAAATCACTACTCTTCTATGGAGAGACGAAGTGTCTCCTCCCAACAACAAGAACAACAACACACAAACTATTATCAGAAAAAGAGCATGGCAAAGACGGCGTACGGGACACTGTACTAGAAGGCGGGAATTTTCCGGACTGCGGGATTACGACTATGGGTACTGGGACAGGATTTTATGACTCTGGGCGGGTATGGGAACGAGAAGGGGGCTCTGCTCCTACTATTTGGATTTGTGCTTGGGAGTTGACGTATCGATACCCCTGTTTTTTCTCTCTCTATTTTCTCTCACTTTGGTGGGCTCATTCACCAGTTTCATGGCTTGACGATCAATAATGGATGATATCAAAGAACCTGTGCTTTATGGTGCAAAGGGAGCATGTTGGCCGAGAGCCTCAGTTGTCTTGCGGCGGATTCTCGGTCTCTTTTGATTTGGTAACCGGTCCTTTTGGGTACGGCATTGGTTTACTGGTGTCCTCCGATGTTTGCGCAACGTTGAGCGGGGTTATGTCGGCAAAGACAAAGGGATGATGTGGTGTACTATCTATGATGGCAATTGAAAGGAAGCATGAAGCTGAGATGCGATCATGGAAAGGAGTTGATGCATTGGAGTTTTTGGAGCTGTCGATGGAAGGACGGACGTGGACCAAGCCACAGTTAAACTTAAGTCGATGAATTGATAATGTACTGATACTGTACTATCTACACCTACCTACTGAGTCTCACCACGAAAGAAGCATTTGAAAGCGTCATCCGCTTGTTTATATGACCCCTCTTCGCCCGGTGTAATTGATTAGAATACTAGTATCCGTAGTCTGAGTCGTGGACCCCTAATAAAAGCGGTCGGGGTTGGCAAATTCTAGTTCTGGCCCCATCCCCCACCATAACTGTGACTATCGCTCGCTCGCTCGCTCACTCAACGCGACACGACAGACCTGGTTCGTTTTTCATGCATAGCGTTTTTTTTTTGTTGTGATATAGCTTGCCGTCATTGCTTCCTCTTGTTTCATACATTGTATGTTCATATCATAGCGGACTTGAAAACCCGGGTCGGCAGTCGTGGGTTTGCGCGGAAAGTTGCCAGTACATTTTTATCACCATCACCATCGCCATTATTTATTTTCAGGAGCCCAAGACTTTGTTTGTTCAGCGATATCGCCAGGAGCCTAACACACGCAAATGTCTCTCACGTGGCGCATCACGCTCAAGAGTGACCAGCCCGACGAACCCGAGGACTTCTTCAGCACCTCGCTCGGCGTCATCTTCCCCGACGACGTCACCAACCAGCACGGCGACGGCGAGCACTCCCTCGTCTATACATCGCCGCACCTGCCCAAGCCGCTGGTCATCGACCTCGCCGACCCGACCTCCGAGGGCGACCGCAGCCTGTTCAGCCACTACCTGTGGAACGCGTCGCTGCTGCTGGCCGAGTTCATCGAGGCCGACTCCCTGGGCGTGCCGCTGGACAGGCCCCGGGCCGCCGCGGACAGCCTGTCATTCGACGTCCGGGGCCTCGACACGCTGGAACTCGGCGCGGGGACGGCGCTGCCCAGCATCATGGCCGGGCTGTTCGGCGCCCGCCGCGTCGTGGTCACCGACTATCCGGCCAAGCCCGTGCTCCGGACGCTCCGCGTCAACGTCGTCCGCAACCTGCAGCCGGGCCTGGCCCCGCCCGGCTCGCCGACCACGCCGGCGTCGGCCGTGCTCGTCGAAGGCCACGCGTGGGGCCAGCTGGAGGACGCCTTCGGCGCCGCGCACGTGCACGCCTTCGACCGCCTCGTCGTCGCCGACTGCCTGTGGATGCCGTGGCAGCACGGGAACCTGCACCGCAGCATCGCCTTCTTCCTGCGCGAGACGGCCGAGGCGCGGTGCTGGGTCGTCGCCGGCTTCCACACCGGCCGCGAGAAGATGGGCGGCTTCTACGACGCTGACCCGCTGCGCGAGGTCGGGTTGGAGGTCGAGCACATTTGGGAGAGGGACTGCAACGGCGAGGAGAGGCCGTGGGACACGCTGCGGGAGGATGACGCTACCGAGCGGAAGAGGTGGCTCGTCGTTGCGTCTCTTAAGTGGATTCAGACGCCTTGAACTGGGACCCTGCTGTCGAGAATCCGCCTCTTTCTTGACAGCCCCCCTCTCCACGAACCCCTTTTTCACTTCATTCCCCAAGCCCCAAGAGGCCCAACTCGCGATGGGGAGAGCAAGGGGCTATTGTATAGCCCTTGCCCTTCCCACCCAACTCCGCGCATTGCCGTGTCATCATCGCGACTTGACACAGCGTCGTACTTTTCAGCTATGACTGCCCCGCCAATCATGTCCCTGGATCCGAGCCCGTGTCCGCCCGCTCGACGGACGTGGTCTGCGTGAAGGCGCTGTAAGACGGCGGAATGTCTGGACGACTCGAGTGTCCGGAGCAGGACGGTGGTGGGAGTGGAGGACTTGTTGTTTGGCCTGAGAGGGTGAGGGCCAGAGAGGTGAGTCGTGCTTGTAGGCTGGTGCTGGGGACATGACGAGTGGATGCAATGGCGGTACTAATACGATACGATATCAATGTGTATAAATCCTCGTTTCTGGATATAGCCGTAGATACATCAACAGGCTGCCGACGTGTAGCCCCTCCATCTTTCACCGTTCCACCTTCTTCTATCTCCCCTGTTCATGACCATATTAGTTGGGCGCCTCAATGCTCGGCCCCTGCTCCTCCACCTTGACGACCAAATCGTAGTTGATGCGCAAGTTCTCCGCGCCACTGAGTGCCCGGATGAGCATGCTCTCGTGACGCTCGCCCACAAGCCGCTTGAGCGCGCCAACGAGGAAACCGGCGACGATGTCGACCGCCCAATTATCGGGGATGAGGCCGAGGACCTCATCGATCTCGAACCACCCGCCGAAGCGCTCTAGCAGCGCGCCAGTCTGCTCGATGCGATCACTGACGTCGTTAAGGGCCAGCAACTCGCGGAGAACCACGTGGAAGAGGCGGCGCTGCTCCTCTGCCGAGGACGGGGCGGCACCGGAGCCGGTGCCGGAGCCGACGCGGAGGCAGTATGAGACGGCGGTGTCGTAGTCGCCGAGGTTGTGGATGAGCAGGCGTAGGGCGTCTTCATGCTGGTAGGCGCGGCCGGCAAGGATGATGGTCTCTGGGACAAGGAGGTCCGAAGACAGCCCGGCGATGCGGTCGCGGATGCCCGCGGCATCGTAGTCGTGGTTCCCACCGAGGAGCTGGAGGAGGCGAAGGCGGCTGTGCCAGACCTCGTTGTCCTCGGGAGCGTTATCCCTGAGGAAGTGGTGGTAAGTGGGCTTTGGGGCTTGAAGGGCACGGTACGCCTCGTAAGTTGCAATGACGGTGTCCCGGCTTGTCGACGAAGTCTCGAGGTCCGTGACGACGACGTCGAGATAGTAGGCGATGAGGTCGTTGACGTATGTGGTATGCCCCTTGCCGAAGACGAGGTGCTCGAGGTAATACTTAACCGCCGCGGGGGCCTGCTCGCGAAGGATCTCGACCACCTGAGCTGGCTCAAATTTGGGAGCTCGACCTTTATCCTCGGCGAAGACCTGAACGCCCAGCTTCGGGTTGCGGTTTGCCAGCCAGACGCCGTACTCCTGGACGAGAGGCTGGCTGCTGACCTTGATAAGGTACTCGCGAACACGTTGCTCGCCGTCGACTAGCTCATGTCCATCATCCTGCTCGCCCTCGATGATGCGCTTCCAAGTTGCTAGCACGTCGCCGGCCATTTTCCTGCTCTGGTGCAGCCGGCTTAGGATGAAGAGGCGGTGATATGACTCGAGCAAATCGACAGCGCGCTCGAAGCAGTCCACGCCCTTGTCGACCACGTCGTTTAATTCAGACCTGACCACGCCT
The DNA here is from genome assembly GCA_037954305.1 of Neonectria magnoliae. Taxonomy (NCBI): domain Eukaryota; kingdom Fungi; phylum Ascomycota; class Sordariomycetes; order Hypocreales; family Nectriaceae; genus Neonectria; species Neonectria magnoliae. The sequence continues at coordinate 49,968 of JAZAVK010000082.1, read as the reverse complement.
CCTTTGCCGAAGCCCTTCGGGGCGTCATGGTCTAGCTCGAGTAGAACCAGCAATAGAGCAGCGTCGACAGTACGGAACACCTCGCGCTCGTCGGCAACACTGCCGAAGCCCTTCTTCTTCCGCCATGCGCCTAGGAATCGCCTAAGGAAGTGCATAATCGGGGGCGCTAGAGTCGAGATTGAGTCCTTTACGGTCTTTTCGAACTCCTCGCTCCGGAGGTAGGGCTCTGTTGTTTCCCTCACACCTCCGTATATCCAGATGCCTCTCCGGCCCTCGATGATCTCGTTCCGTACGCCGGGAACCAATGATAGCACAGCTCTCGGATCGAGACTGCTATCAACTAGGACCTCCTCTAGCGCTTTCATCTCCGGGTCCGAGAATTGTTGCTCTCCTGCAGATCGCAGTAAGCTAGTCAGGAGTAGAATCCCCGCCTTCTGTCGTATATAGCCCAGAGTCATGAACTCCAACTCGGTCCGGGCATCCCTACCCCGGATGGAATTTAACATAGTAAAGATGGCACGCCTGTCGATATAATGTGGGTTCTGGTACCCCTTGGGACATGCAGCTTTCAGGACCGCATCTAGTTGAATGAGTAGCGGGTTGCGAATTGCCCACCAGATCTGATTTCCAGTCCAAACGGCCAGTTTCGCTTTAGCTTTTGCGAGCCGCCGGGCAAAGTCTTCTCCCTCTTGATTTCGACCTGCTTCCCAATCCTCGGGTAATGACTCTTCGTCTTGAGAGTCGAGGTTCTGATCAAACAATTCCTTCTCTTTCGAAAGTCGTTCTATAGATAATGCTGTTCTTGAGTCCGAGGTCTTCAGTGAGGAAGAGTGAGTGGCGTCAGAACCAACTGAAAAGGGAGCAAACCTCCGCTGGCATAATCTCTCCACAATCTCCTCGAACTTCGTCTCTTCGCTGCCTGCTAGCGAGCGAATACCATACACTCCTGCCCTTGAGACCTCGGGTGCTTCAAGCCAGTGTTTATCTGGGTCCGATTCGGCGCCTGAATCAAAACGTTGAATCTCGAGACCATGGTGTAAGCCGTCTTCGAAATCTTTCGCCATTGAAGCCAATACATAACCCTCATCTTCTTCCTGTAGAGTGGATCGAGATGACGATAAGTCCCCGAAGGGGCTGTAAACAACGACCTCCTTGGGGTACCGTTCGAATTCTAGCGTTGGGCGGGTTGGATCGCCATCGAGATTGACAAACATGCCGATACCAGGTTCCAAGGGGCTTGTACCGGTGACAATAAGGAATTCGTCAGGGGTCGGAGAGGCAATGTGTGGTTTGAGAAACACCGCTCCAGGCTTTGGTCTGGGGTTCGCGAACTGAGTCGGAGTTCCTGATGGCGAAGGCGCAGCAGGTAGAGGCTTGTCCAGGGATGGCGGGCTTGTGGAAGGGCCTTCACCGGGTGGCTTTGGACTCGACGAAGGGGAAGGCGCCTGGAACACCTGGCCATCCGCCTCGTTTGCACGTTGTTCCTGGCGGCGCATGGATCCCAGTATCGAGCCACCGAGACTTGTACTTCGACTGTGGTTAGGTGTGGTGGATGGTCGGTTCCCCGCTGACGAAGAACTTCGTAGTATTCCGCTTACGGTATCAGTCGTAAGACTTTGTGCTTGCCCAAGTTCACCAGGGGCGGATTCTTCCAGAGACGATATGTTCATCAGGGGAATCTTCAGCTGCCGGTCCACATCCACAAGCGCATACGCCTTGGAGTCAGCGACACACGCGAACGAGTCTCGTCGTACTGACAGGGTGCTCCCGGAGAAGTCGATTTTCTAGCAAAGATTAGTTGTGTTTAGTAGAAACATTGATAATTGGTACCTTGTGCACTCGCGCATCTTCACCAATGCGAACGACTTGTATCCTCCGGTTGAGAGAGAGCAGAATTGTTACTCCAGGGTTTCTCTCTGCCTCTCTGGCATCTGCAGCCGGTTCGTTCAAGTCAACGCCACCTATCCAATTGCAGTTCTTGACTTGCGTCGTTCCGAACACAGGACTGAGTTCGGGCAAGGAGTAGAAGGTAACAGTCCAGTTGCACAAAATGCATGCTTTGCCAACGCGAGGTAGTAGCAGGATCTGTTGGACACCAGGGTGGGAACTCGCGGGAGTGGCGGAGGGTTCTGCATAGGCAGGGCATAGTCGGGATGCCAAGATGTAGACGGGTTGGCCGGATTTGTCGCTGGAATCGGGGGGGATTTGAACGAAGTGAAGCAGCTCAGAGGCCGAGGTGCCGACGTATAGGTTGTTGTCTGTGATGGCTGATGTTAGCAAACGGATTCGACGGAGACGATCTCCTTGAAAGGTGGCTTGCCTAAGTAATCGACACAGTTTATCTTGATGTCGTCCTGGGAGCCATCCGGCGAGAGAGGCACGTCGTCCAACAAGGACCGCAACACGAAGGGCCCGTCTTCCCGGCTGGCGCTGGTTGTAGGCTCGTCGCCTGGGCCGTCGGATGTCATAGCGGCGGTTCAGGCGGTAACCTCATCTGCGCGACTGTCCCGTTCCCAGAGTCACGATTGCAGAAGGTCGGGAAGTCTAAGTGCGACGGCGATAGCTTGAGGCTGGCGTCAGTTGACATCAGTGGAGACAATACGCAGTCTAGCTGGAGCTGCAAGGAGCTGGAGTTCCAGTCCAGGTGTGCCTAGCGCTGTCGCGAGGCTGTGGCGGGGTGGTTGGGTCCTGTGGCGCAGGGCTTGGCGTCTTCAGCCTGGTAGCTCCATAGGCCAATGGGAGCGCGGGGCCACGCCATCAAGCGAACGGAACACGTTCACAGCTCCGAGCTAGGCCCTCCTGACCTGGATCATGAACTCTACGACTTCACTACCAACGATCACGAATGTCGACTTCAAATACTAGCGGCCAGCAGCACTGATTACTAGACACTCGTTACTGCACCATCGTGGCGGTGGAGGCTGCCTGTCTCGCGAATCTGCGCAGCCCCTGAACCACTTTCACCAAAGCCGACATCATGACAGATGCCATTGTAGAAGCTGCGCTGGCGTCGGCGGCCGAGCCAGTGGAGGTTGGCGGTCCAACATTCGAGGGCGAGAACAAGTTCCAGCATGCGATATCATCATGGCGAAGTACGAGCCTACCTAACATGGAGGAAGCCTCAGATTTAGGACTGACAAGTGGCGCCAGACATCGACCTCACCAGCCTCGTGTCCACTCTCGATAACACTGCTTCGGAGATTGTAGCCTACCAGCGCGACTCAACAGTCCAACGAAAGGAGCTGGCGCAAAAGACAAAGGACTTTCGAAAGCTAGATGACGGGTCCAAGTTGACAGAGATCAAGGGGCTCCTGAAAGGTACAGGCTAGACATGATGGACGCCAGTCCTAACAGTTGTTCTGACAGGAACTGACCGCGGGTATAGCCTACCAAACCTTTATCGACCTCCTAACAAACCATACCAAGTCTGTCAACTCGGCGTTTCTGCAAACCTATACGTCCTTCTCCGATGCGCCTGATCCGTACCCCTTACTCGAGGCCTCTGTGGACTCGATGCTCATGTCTGAGGACACTCTGCCTAAGCTCACCGAAGAGAATAAGCACCTCCAAGAGAGTGTATCGAAACTGACATCGCAACTGGAAGACACCGAGACGAGGCTCCAAACCGAGCGGACCGCCCGGAAAGAGCTCGACAGCGACCTGGAAAGCCGAGTTAAGGAAGTCGAAACGTCGTGGACTGCGGTGCTAGAGGAGAAGAAGGACAACTGGGAAGCCAAGGAGAAGGCGTTGGAAGACAAGCTGGAAAACCAAGACCGTCTCTTGAATGAGATGAGGGCGAGTTACGAGGTCAACCAACGGCTGGGTAAGGGCACGGATGACCAGGAACAACGCAGCCAGGTCTCGAGCGCCGAGCTTGAGATGCTTCACTCCGATCTCGAGCGTACAAGCACACGATTGGCCGAGGTGGAGTCCCGGAATGAACAGATGAGACTGGAATTGGCCCAGGCCAAGTCTTCGGTGCAATCCCAACCTGAGACGTCGCTGGAGGATGACCCTGGATACATGCGTATGCGCTCAGAGAATCAGTCTATGATTCGCAAACTAGACGCTGCGAGGGTAGAAAAAGAGGGACTCAAGCGAAACCTCGATGCCCGATTACGATCTATGGAGAGAGAGGTATCCTCGTTGAAGGAGGAGCGAGATGCCCTGAAGGCCAAGGTGCAAAAGTGGAACGATTACGAAGATGTCAAGCAAGAACTAGAGGTGCTAAAGAGCATTGAGTTCTCGACCGGGGATGACGACGATGTGCGAGACCCGATCGAGGCGAGCGACGCCAAGGGCAATGCTCTGGAGAAGCTTCTACTGGCACGGAACAAGAAGTTGGGCGATGAGCTGACGGTCCTCCGGGTTTCGCACCGAGACCTGCAGACTCGCCTAGAAGACCTCCAGGAGGAGCTGTCGAGGACGAATGCAGAGTTGGAGAGATCCCAGAACCTCAACGAGAAGCTGGAAAGCGACTTGGAGAATATCCAAGAGGAGGGTGCCAATGCCTTCCCGTCGGGAGCATCTGTTGCTGGGACATATGTCACCAGGACAGCCGGACGCAAGAGCGGCCGCATCTCGCCCACGTCATCCATCATTAGTGGCATGGACCCGCGTGGTACGGGCGATCGTGAGCAAGTTTATGGAGGCGGTTCGGGCATCTTGCCCATGGTTACGGCGCAGCGTGATCGATTCAAGAAGAAGAATGCAGAGCTGGAGCAGGAATTGTCGGAGACTCACAGGTCGGTGTCACAGCTGCGGCAGGAGGTGGCCGCGTTGCAAAAGGACAACTTGAATCTGTACGAGAAGACCAGATATGTCTCGACCTACAACCGCGGGGGTGCGGCCACGTCGTCGGCGTATGGGTCGAACCCAAACCCCTCGACTGTTTCGATCGGCGAAACTGGTAACCCTGGCATCGCGCTGGATCGGTATCGCCAGGCTTACGAGTCCAACATCTCGCCGTTTGCGGCATTCCGAGGCCGAGAGTCGGCAAGGGCGTATCAGCGAATGAGTCTGCCGGAGCGGGTGGTGTACTCGCTCACCAGGATGGTACTGGCGTCCCGCACAAGCCGAAACCTGTTTGCGGTATACTGCGTGGTACTCCACCTCTTGGTGTTCGTGTCGATGTTTTGGCTGGGCTCATCGGACTTTGAGTCCCACATCGAAACGACAGCGGCGGCGGCAGCAGCAGCAGGGTTGGCGGGCGCAGGAAGTCCGATGGACGAAGCGCCCAAGAACCCTGGGAAGTAGATAAGGGGATTGAAGAAGGGTGGTCACGGCGGGAGTCATGAGGACCTTCGTTCGTGCGTGTAATCGGTATGTGTAGTAGGTAATAGGTTGGAGGTAATAGATGGGAAGGGTCAAGCAGGCATGGGTGCGGCACGCCATGTATGCCATAGGGTGGTTATTGGGTAGCGGTCACTATCAAATCTATGAATTTGCGTTCTCTCCACGAGGCAAAGATGGCGATGAGCGGCATCAGAAACGGCGCTATTGTTCCTTGGCGACATTGTTCCTTGGCGACATTGTTCCTTGGTCATGTTGTCAGAGTCGAATACGTCCATCTATCAACCTGCCCTTTTGAGTCGGTCAACGGCCTGGCCTAGGCTAATGTACGAAATACAGGTAAAGTTGGAATTACAACGGGGCCGCGCGGCTCCACGTTTCTATTTTCTGCGTCGTCGCCCTTTTGGCTCTACGCAGGCGCTGGCCGCATATGGCGACCCAAGATGCTGGTCGGCAAGCGGCCAATGGGACGCGCGAGCGAGGCAGTCGGCGGGTACGTACGGGGCGGTTCAGGATCTGCCGCGGAGAAGACGGCGCGGGTTTGCCCAGTGAACATGTTGTCTTGGCTTTGGGAGGTTGGCGATGGTGGTTGGCTGGAGGAGGAGATATGGGTATCTTGGATCTGGCATCTTGGGATCTTGGCAGGTTGGTGTGTGGGGGATGGGAGTTTGGATGCGTGTTTGCCGATGACATTTTGTTGATTGAGAGGCTTGGGTTTTACTGCCCAATGGCTGAAGACTTGTGAGAAGGCTTTATCTTGTTGTAGGTGCTTTGGTTTTTGTTGTCGGCAACGTGATTTCTTCTGTCCCGTCGTCCGTCTTGGCAACAGGACCTCGTCCATGTCTGCAAGTGCCGATGCCTGGTCTTCGACTTCTACTGATCCACCGGGATGTAACCTTCTTGATCTCCGTTTTCCACTTCCGTCGTTTCTATTTCCCTCGTTCATCTCCCCACGTCGCATTCACTCCGGCTGTCGAGAAATAATTAGCCCACGTTTTCCTGCCGTAACGCCGCTCCCCCATGTCTCCGTCCAGGGTTGGAGATGCGCATACCCGGAGCCAGGCGCTTAGACGACCCCCGGTGCTCTCAGGCGGAGCCAATCGCCGGCCTCCATCACACACCTTCGCCCGCCATCTGCGTCGTCTGGAGCCATTGGACGTCCTGCGTTCACCTTTTCCCACGCGCCAGGACAAAGAAATGAATCCACCCTCGCACATAACATCCAGGGCCCTGAGAGTAGAAACGGCTGGTTTCGCGCCGGGCGGCTGCTTGGGCTTGGCTGCCGTCTGTCTTTCCCCCGTTTTGTTCGCCCCGCGCAGCCAATGGCCGTCCGCTGCTCGACCGTCCCGAGGTCGACTTTGCCGCCGAACGATGCAGGGAACTGATGCGCGTTGCCCGTCCTGTCGTGACTCGTTTCCGTGCAGCTCGTTTGTTTCGTTATAATAGAGGCGAGCGCCTCCGTTCTCTCACGATGGAAAGAAGGAATACCATCTCTTGCATCTGTCTCTGTGCCTCCTAGTACATCAAGACGCTCCGGGGTCTTTCTCTTTTTCCCTTTTTTCCTTTTCCGTTTCCTTATTTCCTTTTATTTCCTTATTTCCTTTTTCTTATTTCCATTTCTCCATCTTCTATCTATCTCTCTAAGCCTGTTGCCTCTCTGTATCTCTTGTGCCTTGAGCTGCTCTCTGTGTTTGGATTCACTGGTTTCTGTTACGACGCTGGACGATTTCGCTCTCATCTATCAACTCACGAGAAACTTGCAACGACTACTTGACGCCCTCCAGCCGACTCACACAACCACCCTCTCCAACCACTCCGTTCAGACGCCAACATGCAGTTGTCGACGATATTGCTATCAGTCCTGGCTGTGGCTGCCTCTGCCGCTCCCACCACACCCAAGGTCGTCATCCACGATGCCCGGTCCGCCGTCGACTCGCTAGGTTCGCTGTCGGGATACTTTAACAGTCTCGCCGAAAAGGTCCAAGCAGCGAAGATCTCGAGCAAGGCCGCCGTGTGTGACTTGTCAAAAGCCAAGATGCCCCTGGGTAAGATGACTCCTAATAAAAGTTCCTAGCCTGGTATAACGAATTGAGTGCTGACAGCTCGTCGCCGTTACAGCTCCCGAGGCACTCCCCGTCCCGTCCGAGGGCCTCTCTCTCCACCACGTCGCCGTGGGCCGCGGCACGCAGAACTACACCTGTGACACCAGCGACCCGTCCTCGCCGCCCGTGGCCGCCGGAGCCGTCGCCCACCTCTTCAATGCCAGCTGCGTCGCGGCGCTGTACCCGGACCTCCTGGCGCGCATCCCCGGCATGGCGGTGCACTTCGACCTCGCTGAGGCGCAGGAGCTCGGCCCCAGCGGCCTGCTCGAGTCCGGCGTGCACTACTTCACCAACGCCACGACGCCCTTCTTCAATCTCGACTCGCAGGGCCTGGACGTCGGCCACGCCCCGTGCGAGAAGAACAGCACATCGCCCGCGCCCTCGGACGCCGCCGTCGGCCAGCTCGGCGAGTCGGCCGTGGCGTGGCTCAAGCTGACGGCCCGCGAGGGCGCCACCAACGGTATCAAGGAGGTGTACCGCCTGACGACGGCCGGCGGAAGCGCCCCGGCTACGTGCGATGGAAAGGAATCGTCCTTTGAAGTTCAGTATGCTTCAGTGTAAGTGGTCTATCCCTCCCCTGGTGCCTGTGGCATAGTGCGAGCGGAAGCTGACGTGGTAATCAGATACTGGTTCTGGGGCCAGTAAATGGTCTTGTTCAAGTTGAATCGAAAACTGTTGGGATGTCACTGGCACGTTCAATATGAGTGCTGGTGGTGTGGATGGGAAGTAATTAGCTTCGGGGCTCGGCGTTTTCTTAGGCATATGGGCATACCGACTGCCTCGTAGCAAGCTCACGTCCCCATCGGATTGTAATAGTCTCTATATCGCGTCACGTCTTCGTTTTTGGGCCTGTCATTCAATACACAAATCAAATGTCCATCTCGTCTACCTATTTAGTGGTGCCTAGCTCCGTATCAAGTCTCGTTCTCTTCAAAAAAAAAAAAAAAAAAGAAAGAAAAAAGAGCGATGCAACCCCGGATCCGCCCGCTGCAGAATCGAGCATGGCCTCACGTCCCCCCCCCGCGAGCTTCTCCGCGCTGTGAAAATTTCCCCATGCCTGATTTCCCCCGCATAACAAACCTACAGTAGACCACAGGGGTTGATGGTGCCTGGATACCCCGAGATGGAGGGTGGCGGAAGATGAGGCATGTGTGTAATCTTCTCGGCTGTGTAAATTAGGTCGAGACAGTAAGTACTTCCCGTCTACACAAAATATTGAGGTTATGTATTCTTCAATGAGATAAATTTGTGCTCTGTATAGCAACTTCCCTATCATGTGTGAGGGGAGAGACAAGGCCAGTGTCCATGCCTGGTTATTAGGCACAAGGCAACTTGACAACCTCCATTTACTTACCTGCTAGTATCTAGCCACTTCGCTGTGCGATGTTCTCAAAATGTGCACATTTAGGCGTTCGAGTCCTCTCACCCTCGTCTCATCCAACCAGCCGTTGCTTTTTATTTATTCTAATTTTTAAGTCACTGTTCTGTGGACTGGCTTAATAAACATCGAACCTTGTTGGTACGAAGCCATGACATCGTGCGGAGCCGCCGACCTCGACCTCAGGGCAGTGGGCTAATGGGGTGTTGTTGATTGGCGCAGAAACCCAACCCCCGCCAGACTACTGTAGACTACTTTACTGTACAGTACAGACTGTTCGAGAGTCACCTGCATGAGAAAGACTTTGCCATGGGGCGTGGGGGGAATGGAGAATTATAAAGTACAGGAGGATACATAAAGGGTAAACACAACGTTCACAGTAGGAAACCCGTAGGCAAACTACAATGAGTAATTACATAGTATATCAAAACAAGTGCTTAACACAAACATCCCGACGGTGGAGGAATTGTTGCCGTTCCATTCGGAGGTTGGCGGCCGAGAGCGGACGGCGCTGTCATGCCACTGAACATCCGTGGTTTCCTCCATCATCCGGGCCTCGTAGCAGTGACAGGCAGGTGGGATGCATTACCGACAGCAGTGTTGTTAGGATCTCGGGGAGCACCAGTGCGGGCAGTAAAGTGCAAGTGTTCCGTGATTGCCTTGCCACTAGACTCTCCCGTCGTCCTTCGTCCGCCCTGTTGTCTCTCCTCTTGAATCCCTGTCGCGAGACTTTTGAGACTTTCAACCTCCACCTCCTCCCTTTCTCTCTTTCTCAACTCTTAAAATCTCGTCCGTCACGTAACCCAGCTCGCATGGGAATATTCACTGCCTCACTTCGTACCCAGCTCGTCGTCGTTTGTTGCTTTCAGCTTGCCGGCCCTATTCGGGGGATCGGCGCCCCCCCGCCCCACGCACCCGATCTACCGATTTCTGGGCTCCCGTCGAGCTGCCGACTCTACCAAGGCTCGCCGGACGGGAATCACCTCACGGATACTTACCGACTCTACCGCGCAGTAGTTCGTTAGACTCTGCCCGTCTAGGCTTCGGCTGCAGCTGTAACTTATCTAACGCAGGCGGCAGCTCCACTGACCGTTGTGACCTCCCTGGTTCCCCATTCCCCAATTCCCGGCTCCCTTCCTCCACTCCATCTCCAGACTTCGCCACTAGCGACTAGCCTACCTCATCCCGATCCAGCCCGTACGTCCTTCCTCATTCCACGCCAGCCGAACCATCTGCCTACTGAGGCGCCGTCTCAACTGCTGTATGCCGCCCGCGAACCAAAACCTCTCCTTTTCAAAGATCGTCCCAACAGCTTACGCATCCGCATCTGCATCAGCATATTAGACTCGCTCACGGCTACACTCAATTCCACGGTGCTCGCCATTCAATCTCCGGTTTCCCCGCCACCCCACCATCCACCATCCACCGACTCTCTGAACTCTCGTACCTCCCACGACGCCCACTTCGACTTCGACTTCGTTCGTCCGTCCGCCCGTCCGCCCGTCCGAAGCAACTCTCCCCTCCCCCTAATTCCGCCGACCATTCCGTTCACGCTGCGGACGCGCCATCGCATGCTCAGACCTGATTCCATTCCCGACGACTCTTCGACTGTGGTTTTGGCATCACCGCTCCCTGAGCCATGAGCGACGAACCCGGCCTCGAGTCGGGTGGACGGATCCCCGATTCGCTCCCTCCGCCCGCGACTCCAGACGTCGCCAACCTCCCGTTGCTCGCCCCCCATCAATATGCTCGCCCTGCAAGAGCCGTTTGGCCAAGTGACAGAATCCCGGTCGAGATATTCGAGATCATCACCTCCCACCTCTCTCGATTCGAAGTTAGAAGCTTGCGGCTCGTATGCAGCGAATTCGAGGCCAAGGTCTCTGCCCAGTACTTTCGCAATGTCGTCGTCCCCTTCAAGTCCGAGCTCTACAGCAGTCTTAGTCGCGATGAGGCCGGGGCTCTCAAGCACTCGTCAGCGCTTTTTTCCAATGGCATGCGCATTTTCCAGTCCTTCGGTCCCCATATATTGCGATTCGCCCTCTCCCTGGAGCTGGACGAAGATACATTGTCATATCCTCCAATTAAGCCCTCCCAGGAAGTGGTCCCGACCTTTTGGGGAATGTATCGTTGGCCCCATGGCACCTATCACAGATATACAGACCTCGAGGGTCTAGAACAGACCGCCGACGAGACCGATGCCATGAAGGAAGCCCTCAAGTGCCTCGTCAAGGTCACCAACCTCGGCCTATGCTGCGATGCCGGCCTCGGGTTTCTCTCAGGCCCCGACCACATTGCCCGCAATGCTACTATCCGACATCCTGTTTTCGCAACGCAAAACTGGCGCCGCTCTGGACACGAGCTAGATCAACGGCTACATTCCATCGTCACAATGTCCGACATGAGCGATCTAGTTAAGGACCTCAAGAAGCCGGTCTTTGAGAATCCCATCAGCTTCAAGCGCACCGTTCTCCAGAAGATGGCCTTGGATGCCGGGTACAGGGGAGAGCAGGTCAACGAAGTGGTCCGGATGATTCTCGACACCGAGGGCACGAATCTGGCGGCCCTCGACTTCGATGAGAGAATGTCACGATCCAACGAATATGAGTCTAGAAGAGCTCACGCTCAGGGCACTCCCTACATCGATTTCGACAGCTGCGCTCAGGTCGACAATTGTCCCCTGATTCCGGTAAGCCTCACGCGGGCGCAGAAAGAAATGCTGCTGGAGCTGGAGTGGGCTCATCGGGCCATGATCCAGTCCTATGTCATTGGGCTCATTGACAACGCGTTGGATGGCAATTTTAAGAACTTGACCACTTTGACCATCGCCAAGATCCCCAGCAGCCATGTATACATCTTCCACCGCCACGAGCTGTGGCAAAACCTCCCCACGCTCAACAACGTTTCCCTCGGCGTCATCGCAGACTGGCGCCGCATTTCCAAACCTGCTCCTGGCTGTGTTATCGATACTCCTGTGACTCCTGTCGAAGCTGTCGGTAAGGTCTTCCAGCTTCTGAACAATTACATCGGGCCCCAGTCAAACATTGAGAGCCTTCACTTCGAGTGGATCTGCGGCGGCGAGTTTGCTCCAGGAACTTTTCAGCGAAATCATTACGTTCTACCAGCTCCGTTCTTCCAGCTGCCCGATCTCATGATTGCAACCGATAGCCCCTTGACTCATGGCGAACAGATGCTGAGCCTTCCATTCATCAAGCATCTGTCCCTCAAAAACTGCTGGGCTTCGCCCCATGTGTTCCTCCAGACGTTCCGCAACATGGCGCTTTCGTCACTGGAGAAGCTGGAACTTGAATCCGTGTCGCTGTCTGGGCCGCCGACGACTATCCCACAGGCTCCCCTTCAACATCAGATCGGAGCACACTACCCTGGAAACCCGGCAAACCTATTGCATTTGTTCCAGCTTCAACCAATTGGACCGCCAGGAAATGGACTGGCACAAAACCATCTGGTTCCAATGCTACCAGGCTGGGGGCACCAGGCTCAGCAGGCTCAGCAGGCCCAGCAAGTTCAACTAGCCCAGCCCGCTCAGACAAACCCAGTAGTCCCTGTGGTACAGCCAACAGTAGTGGCCGCACAGCACACCCAGCAGCCCCTACAAGGGGCCAACGCCGCAAACAACAATCCCAATCCTGTCCCCCAAGACACTCTGCAACAGCCAGACTGGCTTTCGTGGGGCGGAATCCTGGAACACTTCTCTCCTGGTATCAAGATCCGCGACGTCTTGGCAAGACAGGACAACGCCGAGAACCAGCCGGATGGGTTCTCCGGAGACCAGCTGCACTCCCTGACGCGCCATATCCCACGAACGCATAGGCTCAATCATGATGAGAAGAAGTACACAATCAAGTGCCTGTCCTTCAAGTCGTGTGGCTACGTATCGGTGGATGCCATGTTCCTCAACACTCGCGGCATTCTCCCCCTTGGCGCTCAAGGCATCAGCGGCAACAGTAATCCTCATAGCCAAGATCTTTCGCTATTGATGCAGCGCTGTCGCGATACGATGCTCGGCCGCATCGCCCCTTACATCAGCCGTCCCGAGCTATTCCAACTCGTCAACGCTTTCGGCATGGACATTGGTTGGACTAGGGTTTACGACGAGAAGACCATTGCAGATGCCGTCGCCGACGGAGTCGAAAACCCTGGCAGAGGACGCTTCTCAGGCACAATTGACGCATTTGGCTCTGAGGGTAGGGACCCTCTTATTAGCGAATCATTGCCCAGTGATCTCAATGATCTCGGCGAATTTGCTCCTTTCATTCAGGACTAACGCGACCTTCACGAGGCGTCGACTCTTCATTGTCCTGCCGTTTATTTTCGGGTTTCGGGGTTTTAACGACGGATATGATTTTCTTTGCCTCATGTATTGTGTAATTGGAAAAAAGATCAGGACTTCATATCACGGACAACCGGGTCCGTGACACTACTGGGAAACAGGACGAACGCCCTCGACGGGCAATGGTATATGAGGGAGGCCTCGTAAGGTTACCTCGGTGTATTTTGGCTTTGTTCTTGACTGTATATTTGGTTTGGATCTGTCAGGTTTTACGATAACGCGCATTTGCGCTGGACGACAGCGTTTCTTGGTTCTGGAAGAGAGCAGACTAGTCGACGAGAGGTTTTGACGAGGCATTCAAGTCTCGAACCAGCTACCTACTTCCAGGAGGTAAAGCAATTGCTATCTGGGATGGTTCTGCGAATAACTGGGGGTTGAGTGGTTCCCAATCGTCATGCAGTCACCGACGTTGTTTCTCGGACATTGAAGATTTTGGTGCGTCAATTCATGAGTTCAACCGGGAATGTAGGAGTACATAGATACAATGGCGTCGGCTAAAGAGGTCAGACTTCCAATGCTGCAGCCCGTCTGTTGTGACAACCCCACCGAGGTCACGACAACATGGTGGCATCTGTGGTTTTAAAAGGACTTATTTGATTTTATTTCGTCAAGAAACCTTGCGAATTTTTGCATGCGATTCCCTTTAATGCCATGCTCACCGTAGCCTGCCATACACCTGATGATGAAAAGCCACGAACCGCCCCGAAAAACCAAGCCAGTTTAGTCCCCCGCTTAAGCCTCAGTAATGGCCTTGCGGAGACGAGCACCGCGCTGGCGGGAGTTAAGACGGTCCTCGCGACCGGCAACAGCCTCGGACTTCTGGACAACCTCCTCACCCTCGGTCAGGATGAGCTCGATGTGGCAGGGGTTCGACATGTAGGGGTTAATCTGTAGGGCGGAAAAAGGTCAGCCAACTCGATGCGCGGGCGAGACAGGGAATCTCTCGAGAGGATGGGTTTCAACATACACGACCGTGGGCACGGTATGTTCGCCTTCGCTGCTTGGGGGCCTGGTTGACCTGGATGTGCTTGACGACGAGGGCACCGGTGTCGAGACCCTTGGCATCAGCGTTGGCCTCGGCGTTCTTGAGGAGACCGAGAAGGAACTCGGCCGACTTGATGGGCCAGCGGGCCTTGGAGACACCGAACTGCTTGCCTGTTTGAAGCAAATTCCCGTCAGCACTCATGATCCATGCCACATGTCCCGCGGACCATCTACAACTCCATTTCCTCCACAAACGGGGTTCCTCGCGTCGTACCTTGGGCGGTTCGGCCGGTGCTGCCGGCATATCGTCGCATGGGGACGGCCTCCTTGTGCTCCTTCACATTCTCGAGGAAAGTAACAGCGCGCTGCAGCTTCCAGCCGTTGATGGCCTGGGCGGTCTCGCGGGTGTTCTTGAAGGACACTCGGAGGTAGGCGCCGCGGGCGCGGGCCGACTTCTCGGGGAGGATCTCCTGGGCAGCGTATCGAACCTATTTTCGAGAAGGAGTCAGTCGGTAATGCTCCGCGAATGATAAGGAAAGTCCACAAGTTTCACGACAACCGCAAGGGACGGCGACAGCGAGCATGAATTGGCATTCATGTCCGCATGTCCGGTATCCTCCTCTTGCGCATCGTCGGGGGCTGGCACAGGGGGTATGGACTCACCATCTCGGCGGCGTTGGGTGTGGTGATGGTTTCGGGCGACGACGTGGGTTCGGCGGGCTGAAGTTGAGAAATTCTGAACTTTTGCCCTAATAGTCGACCACAAAGACTCGCTTACTCGTTTGGGGGGTTTTGAGTCTTAGGGTTAGGCTGCCCTGTTGAGAAGTTTGACAAATTTTCACGCCAAAAGTCGGCAAGAATATTTTAAAAATCAGAGAAAATTCTTGAAGAGTATATCTACTCTAGTCCATGAGATCAATTGCTCTTTGAATGATTTTCTCATGCGTGCATCCCGTTTGCAAGGACATATGGCTTTGGCTGGTTGTGCATTGGGTCACCTGATCCCTTCAATCGCTATCGCCACGTGACGGCTGGGATTCCATCGTCCCGTGGATCCTCCAAAGTGGGTTCTCGGGATCGGAGAAACTATCAGTGACAAGAGTGGGTCTCCGAGCAGAGAGCTTCAAAAAAATCTTCTCAAGAGTCTCTCAAGGCCCAGCGTCTACCCGGCAAGGCTACATATCACAAGGTTGGACTTGATCCAAGGACGCGAGCGCAATCGACAATCTCGTTCCCGTCGTCTTCAACCGCAAACAATACTCCTCGTCGCATTCACCTTCCTCAATTTCTTTCAATTCCCACAAGGACCCCATCTGATATCATGGCTCCTTTCACTCCCCGAGGTGGAAGCCGTGGCGGCGGCCGTGGCGGTTTCGGTGATCGAGGCGGTCGAGGTGGTTTCGGCGATCGAGGTGGCCGTGGCGGCTTCGGTGGTCGCGGTGGTGGCCGAGGTAAGAATAATTGCGCTGCTTGCTGTCGTTGCGATAGAGCTGACTGTTGTTCCAAAGGTGGTGGCCGTGGTGGCTTTGGTGATCGTGGTGGTGGCCGTGGTGGTCCTCGAGGCGGCCGAGGTGGTTTCGGTGATCGAGGTGGCCGCGGTGGTCCTCGAGGCGGCCGAGGTGGTGGTGCCGGCGCGCGAGGTGGTGCCAAGGTCATTGTTGTAAGTCCCACTGCTCTCCCTCTCGTCTCGTCGAAAGATTTGCGCTGACTTTTTTTTCTTCTTCTTCAGGAGCCTCACCGTCACCCCGGTGTCTTCGTTGTCCGTGGTGGCAAGGAGGACGGTCTCGCGACCCGCAACATTACCCCTGGCGAGTCTGTCTATGGCGAGAAGCGCATCTCTGTCGACGAGTCGGTCCAGAACGACGACGGCACTACCACTACTACCAAGATCGAGTACCGCATGTGGAACCCCTTCCGAAGCAAGCTTTGCGCTGCCATCGCCGGTGGTGCCGATGAGATCTACGTTAAGCCTGGCTCTCGCGTCCTCTACCTCGGTGGTGCCTCTGGTACCTCCGTCTCCCACGTCGCCGATATTGTTGGCCCTACTGGCTACGTTTACGCCGTTGAGTTCTCCAACCGATCTGGCCGTGACCTCATCACCATGGCCTCGAAGCGACCCAACGTTGTTCCCATTGTCGAGGACGCCCGTCAGCCCGCCCGCTACCGCATGATTGTCCCCATGGTCGATGTCATCTTTGCCGATGTTGCCCAGCCTGACCAGGCCCGTATCGTGGCTATGAACGCCCAGTGGTTCCTGAAGGTCGGAGGTGGTATCCTCATTTCCATCAAGGCCAACTGTATCGACAGCACTGCTCCCGCTGCCGAGGTCTTCGCCAACGAAGTGCAGAAGATGCGTGCCGAGGCCATTAAGCCCAAGTTCCAGCTGACTCTGGGTAAGCCCCCCAACTCCCCTTTTACCTCGTTGAACCAGACTAACACGCTCTTCTCTAGAACCTTTCGAGCGTGACCATTGCTTGGTTGCCGGCGAGTACGTGCGCTACAAGGTCTAAGCCAAATACTTGTTTGTTTGGATGATATGGTCTGCTTTGGTTGCTGTTTTCCCAGGTTTCTCACGATTCCCGGTAGACTCATGTGCGTCTTACAGCTTGTGCATCAGGGAAATGGTTGACGGCTACTTCACAACGGCAAGGGGCGTTCCGGGTGGGTTGGATCTGTACATATCTCGTTCTTTGGCGTAACGGCCAATCTAAAAAAGGATCCCAATCGTGTTTGTCCAAAAGAAAGCCACCACGCCGGTCCCAACCCACCTCGCCGGTCGATCAACTGAGAGATGCGGCGCTACGGCACAGTCACCGGTCACTTTTATACCCATACGATAGCCACGCCCGGAGTCATTTTTTGCTGTATGCTGTTACGCGATAGTCGAGTATTTGAGTAATGAATTATTTAGTTAAATTCTGTATACCTGTTGGTGTCAGAGGCTAGTCCGCGTTTGAAGTGTTGCAGGTTCTCAAGTCCAGACGGACGCGATGATCGTATAAAGTCTCGAGCCAAGCGAACCCCTTCAAACCCGTCTCATGTGTGTCACAGACCCACACAAAGTAACGTCTGCGACAACATCAACTGCACGGGCTTTTCTACGACAGTTGGATACTGAACAACAAGAGAAAGCAACTCAGCGTCGAGGGGTCAGTGTATTTGACACTCAAATGCTGTGTTTGGGACATGTCGACATTAATTCTATGTACACATGTATGGGTATATACGCTTATGAACGGGCAAATTTAGTCGCGGACTCCTCGTCTAAACCGCAAGTGTTCGTCTTCGGAACTCAAGTTCCATGTCTGGTGACGGCGCCTTGGTCATGACCACGGCCATTCCCTTAGGCCGTTGCTCGCCTTCCTTGAGCCGAATGTCGTAATTAATGAGCATATGTGCAAGCACGAGCTTAACTTCGTTACCGGCGAAGAAGCGGCCTGGGCAAGCGTGCTTGCCGGCGCCGAAGTTGATGTTGGTGTCGTTCAGTGAGGTGAACTGCCACCTGTTGCTAGCCTCGGTCGACTCCTGGCGCATGTGGTAGAAGCGCAGACCGTCGAAACGTTCAGGGTCGGGGAAGTAACGTTCATCGTGGGAGATGCCGGCTTGAGGCGCGATTACCTTGGTACCGGCGGGGAGCTGAGTACCATCAGAGAGGGAGATGGGCTTCATGACCTTGCGGATGAAGGAGACTGAGAGTTGGTTAGTCGTTGATCTGTTGTTGTTGGCATAGTGGCACTTACTGATGTTTCCACGTAGCCGTTGGACTTCCCTCATGAAGCTGTCCATCTTCTTTAGCTTAGCCATGCTCTCCTTCCTGGCCCAACCCCCTTCGACCTCGAGGATCTGGTAGGCCTCCTCTCGCAGCTCGTCCTGGAATTCAGGGTAGGTTGCTAGATCAGAAAGACACTCGCAGAGTAAGTTGTTCGTTGAGTGAATGGAGGCCGCAGCTAGAATCAATTGCAACTCGGCTTGCGTCGTAAGATCACCCTTCTCTTCCTCTGGCAGGGCGTCGATAAGCCATTGAATCATATCATCGGGTGCTTCCTCGCTGGTCGGTGTCTCCAAATCACGTATCCGTTCCTCGAGGATAGGCTTAAGCATTTCCTTGGCTATCTTGATGTCCTGGTGGATTTGGCGAATCTCCGAGACGAAGTGCTGACCAACGGGGCGTGCCCATTCTGGGAAGAACTGCAGTTTAACACAGGCGGTAAAGACATGGATGGCGAAGTTGATGGTGGTATCCATCCACTTTTCATCGCGGCTGATGGAGGATCCTACAAAGGCATGACCACTGAGACGAGTGATGACTCGAACACTGAAAGGTTGCCATTTAATCGGTGTCCAATCTTCGCAGGTCGGGAATTCGGTTCCGAGGATGAATTCCAGCTCGTTCTTCATTCGGGGGATGACTCGCGTCAAGTTTTGGGTCAACTTGGTTCGGACCAAGAGGGCCAGTAAGTCGCCGTTGTGGCCAGGTGAGAATTTGGTGTACTTGCTTTGAAGGGCCTATGAAGTGTAAGTACATTGGGTGCTGAGGGACTTCAGCAGAGAATTGTAATCACATCAGCAACGGCCTCCGTGGCACTTAGTACGTCCTCTGGCAATCCTTTGAGCTCTCCAAGGAGCTTGGCAGGTACTAGGACTTGGACACCCTCGGTGCCCTTGATTTGATATACACGGTCTCGGAACTGTACTATTGTCAGTGAACAGTGTAGTAGAGGGTTTTGTAGTTGACTGACCTTGGCGTAGCTGTCCTTTATCAAAGTCTCGGCTTCGAATATCCATTTCGACTTAGAGGCCTTGTAGAGGGGAACTTGAATCTTAGTAGAGTGACCCCTTGACCGCATCACCCAAGCACCGAACAGGACGAGTGCTACGGCAGCATAATAGCCAGCCCTCTTTCCTCCGCTGGCGGCATGGGGGAGTTGTATGTCGACATTGATGGCCGACGGGAAAAGTGTTGAGCTGTTGTCCATGATGCGTTGTGAGTGAGGAGACCTTGGATGCCAAGGATCGGGATAGATAAGAGATCAAGACGATATTCTCGTCTAATATCCGCCGTGTATGGTCGATGTTTTTTTTTTTCCTCCGATGAAGACAAGGTGGAAAGCAGATGATATAGATAAACCCTCGACTTTCTGCGCGACTACCATAGATGGTGTCTTAACCCGGAGTGAGTGGAGACCAGACTATGTGTTGTTCCAAAGAGTAAACAGATGTCTCTGGTGGCACTCCACCGTCGGCGTAACTCTTCGGTGTGGTCGGCACGTGAGACAGACGATCAAATGCCACTTATCAAGTCGGAGGAGGTGAGGTGTCGTAGAGGCGGAGTTAGAGCTGAATGCATCGGGTCTATTGGGTCTATCCGTATGCAAGGTAGGAATGAAACAATCAAGCGGCTGGGGAACGTCACAGCCAAAGAGCAAGAGGAGAAGATACGGAACTATACCCGAGAGGGAGGGATACGGCGAGCTTTAGAGAGCTCAGTATGGTACACCGACAACACAAGTTCGTTGGCCATGGCAGCGTGTGAGTGTGTGATGTGCCGTCTGAAACAGGGCTGGTCCACAGATGTGATCTCGGCAGAAGCCACCTCCGGATCCTAGTCTTCCCTGCCAGTGCTGATGGTTGGCGTAGCGGCTCGCGAGCTACGACGGGGAGCCAATGCGTGTCCGCCCGTGGGTTGCGAGCTAATAGGAGATTAGACCTGGCACGGGGATGGATATCCCGAAGATCCTTCAGGGCACAGATGCTATGTCGGGTCGCAGAAGGCGCAATTGGCAGCGTTGCAGTTGTTATCGTCATGGCCAAAATTAGAACGGGATTTGTTAGTGTTGATGTTGGTGTTGGAGTTGTTGATCGTCCCAAATAAGACGGATGACGTACGAAAATCTTTTGACCGTCTATTCCAGTTAGCACCTCCATACGGATCTACACAGCAGCACCTACTGCGAATGGAAAGTCCCTTCCTTTCTTCCCTCAAACCCGATCATGGATGCTTGACGAACACCAAAAACGTCGCCGCTTCACATCCTCCCTCAACCATCCAACATCAACCAACTCCTCCATTACGAATATTCGCTCCCCCCTGCCGTCGCTCCCCCTCCTCCTTCGCCTCATTCCGGGCCTTTGGTGGGCCATGCGCCATGCTCGAATTCCTCCCGCAGCCTTAGTCGCTCGGAACGCGGGGCTTCCTTGGCTAGCGCCCAGTCCAACAACGGAAATGCCCTCTTCCGTCGGCACCCTACGAATTGCTAGGACCTCCTCGGGCCAACGACAGACAATCTGGCTCTTGATGACCATCCATAGCGCAGGTTCGCGCCCCTGCCACAGCCCAAAGGCCATGTGAACAGCCAACGCACCTGCAGCTTGCAGCACGATGCATGCGGCCTCGAGCCCTGGGCCCTGTGTTTCCGATCCAAGACGGCTGTAACACCCCGGACCACCGAACCTTCGCCTTCTCCGACACACCTTGTGTCGACCACGTCGCGCATCGTTGTCCATCTAGGGACCACGGCTCACGCCGTATATCGGGGAGAGCTACATTTGCATCGCTCTGCCCACCGCGTGAGTCGTAGGACGAGGCCGTAGAAACTAACCTCGGCCATCATCAAGTCCCGCCTGGTCCGGAGCGGCGGTTCAAACCGAACCTGGCCCCGAATTGATTCTGAGCTGACACAGGCCTTTCTCCAGGCCGTCCAGTGTTGGTTTTTGCTTACACAAGTGCCGCGATTCTCTCGCCAGTCTCCTCAGCTTAACATGCCCATAACAAGACGGCTACCAAGCCGGGACTCGCGGCAACAGTCAAGACATTCGCCTCCACATCAGTCGCAGAGTCAATTTCGTAGGCTGATCCTTCAGATTATCAAACCAAAGGCCAGACGTCGAGTCCCTTGCTGTCGGCCATGCCACGGAACGTCCCAGGTTTCGATTACACCCAGTTCGGCTCCTTTAGCGGACCTCCAACCCTATATCCGCCGGCGCTGTACGGAGTAATCAATTACCATTGACCGTTGAAGCTGGAACCTCACTGCAACGGGTTTCAACCCGACCTAGGGTTATTCAGCCAATTAACAAACTTTCTCTTTAGCCGAAGTCGTTCTTCGACGTGGTCAGCCCTTCCATTTTCATTTGAGCTCTGTCATGCAAGACACGTCGTCCCTCGAGATTGTCAACGCAGCCCACGACAACAGCGTCGACGAGAGAAAACTCTGCACCAGCAAGCCTCACACGGCGGTGCTGTGACA
Source organism: Neonectria magnoliae (assembly GCA_037954305.1). NCBI lineage: Eukaryota > Fungi > Ascomycota > Sordariomycetes > Hypocreales > Nectriaceae > Neonectria > Neonectria magnoliae. The sequence continues at coordinate 28,617 of JAZAVK010000082.1, read as the reverse complement.
CAAACATTACGGACCATCAAGTGATGGTTCGCCGAGGTCGACGTACGTGTTCCCATGCATGTTCCGACTGCGCCTCCCCCACGTTGTTCCTGGCTTTCCCCAGATTCATCGCGAGGCAACCTCCGAAAAGGCCAATCATGACGACGCAGCCATTCCGGTGTCTCACGCCATGAAAATTTTTCATGTCAATCAACAGAACCCCGCTCAAAATGTATATGCAGCCCGCAGATTAGGGCTGCGATGGTTGAGGCTTGTATATGTATTGCATCAGATGAAGCGAAGTAGACAAGGCAACCAATATGACCCGGTCTGCAGTGAGTCGAGTCAGGCGAAGAATTAGTTGCTTACAGATATGATCGACACCGAAAGATAGGAGGAAAGGCAACCAGCTGCAGCTCGATGCAAAATTTTCTCTTCGTCAGGGGGGGTTGATTGTTGTCGTGGCTGTTACCATTGTGCGGGGATGAGTGAGGGCAGCCTCCTATATCAAACGCGTTTGTCAACAGGAATTACCAACCAACATGATTCTTTGCTCCCCAGCTCCCAGACCCAGACTGAGAGAAACGCCGATCATCCAGAATGGCCGAACTTCAGTGCCTCGGTGCTACATTCGAAGACCCCGACGTCCAAGGCTATCACAGCTCTCTGAGTGGGAGTTCCTCCAGCCCATTTGTGGTAGGTATGATAGGCGAGCAGAAGAGTTGTCAGACTTCTTACTCGGTTGTATAGCAGCCCTCCGGTGCTTCGTCGCACACCTCCCTGTCTCTGAGCCCCAATGTCTCCATTCTTCCACCCACCCATGATACGACAAAATCGCACCATCACATGAAGCAACTTGAAGGCTTTGTTGGTGATCTCCAACTAGTACTTACTAGGTCTTCTATTGGAGAGAAACAGTACTCACTCCTTCTAGGCTGCCAAACGAGCCTTTCCGAACTCAGCGTATTCTCGTTATAAAGAGGTTCAAGTCCTGTTGATACGATGGGAGGAAGACGAGCTTGAGGTCGAGGCGGAGATGGAAGAGCTCCGTAAAGTCTTCATGAACATGTATGGGTTCTCGACTACTCGGTTTCTCATTCCGACTCAGAACTCCCATCGCAAGCTGATGCACAAATCTCTGAGTTTCGTGGAAGAACACGACAAGGAGGACATACTGCTTATCGTGTACTATGGAGGGCACGGCGTCATCAACAAAGCCAGACAATCCACTTGGTCCTGGTAGGTATTGGGCTTTTCGGATAAGGGCGATGGCTAATCACTGGATAGCAAACCTGACCGATCATATGCAATCGTTGAGTGGTCAGCCATTCAGACCTTGTTCGAGACTGTCAAGTGCGACGTCCTCTCGCTTCTTGACTGTTGTGCCGGAGCGAGTGCCACGCCAATCACTGAGCGGCCGACTAACATTAAGGAGACGATTGCTGCTTGCGGCTTTGAGACGTGGGCTCCTCGACCAGGCCCGCAGTCGTTCACTAATACCTTGATCGAGGTCCTGAAAGAATGGGCATCTCAGCTACCCTTTTCCGCAGCCATGCTCCACAGTGAGATCTTGACACGGCTCAAACATACGCCGCCAAGCTGGTCATCTCGCGGTACCTTGGTCGAGTCAAGGAAGACGCCTGCATATATCGTCTCTCCGCCTGACCCACACACCGCCTCCATCACTCTGGGCCGCCTCGTGGACGAGGAGTCCTGTTCATCGGCTTCGTCTCGGGCAATCCCTGGATCCATCCCGGAGAACCTCTCGGAAAGAGTTCAAGGGGATAGCCAGGTTTCAAGCGAGGACCGTCTTGAGGCATTGCTAGCCATCGACGACAAGGGACAAAGAAAGGCCCCACACGTCCTCCTGACCGTCGCGCTGGAGGAAGACCAGATCCTGGACGCGGCGAGTTGCGCTCGATGGCTAAAGCAGTTTCCACTTTTAGCAAAATTTGTGAGTATCGAGGGAGTATACCGCAGTTACTCAACGCTACTACTTCTTTCTGTGCCTGTCGTACTGTGGGACTTGGTACCGGACCATCTGGCCACGCAGTTTGTGGGATATGTGCGATCCCGCAACCTGGCGCCGATGGAAGAGCCATCGAAGGAGGCAACGACGCCAATCCCCATTACCGGGCAGTCGACTAGAGGAAAGAAGGGCTATGACCTTGAGTACGCTTCTCCACTGAAATCGGTGTCAGGGTTGAGCAGCCTCGATTCCGGATATGACTCGTCAAGTATTCCGCGGACCGCGGCCATGGTACCTGCGAGACTCGCCCGGCAAACAACGGACGGGCCAGGGTACCAGCGCAGCATCCTGTCCAAGCAAGTGTCAACGAGAAAAAAACAGCCGCCCGAGGAGACGATTGTGGCGGATCTCCTGGTACCGCGGAGCCTCCCAACCTCAGCGCAGTCGAGCGTGATGCCGCCCGGACAGGGGCTTGGTACACCGAAAGGCAGGGTGAAGCAATTAGTCGTGGCAGTCGGGGAAGCAGAGATGGATGACGACACCTCCTCAGGATTGACGTGCGTGCTCTGCTACGGTCACGAAGTACAGCGCAGTGAATCGATGAGGAGCCAAACGCCGAAACCTATTTGGTGAGTACGAATTTGTCAAGGCCAAGACGCTCAACTCCGGAAGTGGAGGCGAGGCCATTGCGTTGGGGATCTGACAGGGAACCCTGGTGCCTCTGGAAAATGAATGACACATGGACGCTGACGCTAGTTTAGGAACGAGGAGTTTCATTTTGATGTACGGAATTCGCCAATGTTCTACCATCTTAGAGTGTCCGTGTGGGAAGCTCACATGGGTGAGCTCATGGGCGACCTGCACATTGATCTTCGCAGCCTGTTCAAGAAGGGACAATTGCCTGAGCTAGGGGAATGGCAGAGCCTACGCAGTGACGGGAGGACAACCGGCGTGATTCGGATCACGCTGGCGTATGTAGACACGGGCAAGAACGGGCAGCGGCAGGCCGAGGTGGATGCGACCAAGCCGACAGCGAGATGGCGGCAGCAGCAGCAGCAGCAACGGCAGCGACAGCACAGGGACGAGGGACAACCTCGTGTGGAGGAGATGGACTTTCCCGTCTGGTGAGCCGGGAGCCAGTACTTGGAAATGGCCAAGAGCGAGGCTTCTTGTCGAGGCTGTGACTCGCGCCCTGGTATCGACAAGGGAAGAAAATCAGCACGGTACGAGGCATACTTGTCACTACAGTACTTATTACATACTCGGTATGTACGAAGTCCGAGGTATACGAATACTGTCACCACACAAACAAGGCCGGGAGAAGCGGTCGAATCGTCACGCTAGGGGGTCGGATGGCCGGGAGACAACTCTAGTGAAAGGGGGGCCGGCACTCGAGGAGGCCCCGTCGTGTAAGACCAGACCCCCGTCTCTCCACAAAAGCAAAACCCATCAAATCTTATCAGATCGTGGCTTCCTGCCCGACCCATTGGCCTGGGCCAGGACTCGCAGAGCCGAGGGCACTTGTGACTTGTCCATCCTGGATGCGACACGTAGACTGGCGGAAGCATAATCTCCCTCATCCCGGCTCCGGGAAGAAAAGCCTTGGAAGAGTCGGTGAAAAGCAGATACCTGGCAGACGATCCGGACAAAACAGATGGAGGCGCAAGAACAGAGCCGACCGGCCTCTCGCGGGACTCCCTAGCTGCATCCTGCTCATGCGTGGACCACGATCTGGTTACCACTCGTCACACACCATCTCCAGACGTGGCCCCCTTACCTTCGCTCAGGCTGCAGTAAAAATGCACCTGCTTGCCTTGCACTAGCTCCACCGAAGTTGAGAGATATGGGCGGTGGAGCAAGCCCGCGGTGCGGTATTGGGTGTGGATGCCAACCAAGAGTTGTTTGACGGAAAAAGGAAATACAGGGCGAAGAGTGGGAGCGGATGGGTCCGAAATCGGTCTCTCAGTTTGTCTCAACGACGCTCCGAGACCAACTGTCGTCATAGTTAGGGCACCCGGCACTCTCTTTTCTTCTTTCATTCCGTTTGCCTGATGAGCGAGATTAGATGGGATTGATAAGATTTGATGCATCAGATAAGTCTCGGAGACAAACGCCCCGAGCCGGAAGGATCCGATTGGCCGGGGCGGTTCCCATTGAGTCTGAGACAAAAGCACGCCGCCGCAAAAGCCGGACTCGAAGCGGCGGAGCGACGCAAGAGAAACGCGATGGTTGGTTTTAGAAAAAGGAAGAATGGAATCATGGAATAACTAGAGGCCAATCAATATCACGCCATGATGGATTCGTCGGCCAGTACCACCAACAGCACGTCCGCCGGCTTGTGGCCAACGAGGGGCCGGTGCAGGGAGCGATGCGAATTTGACGGTTGTACGTCGTTACATGGGAATATGTCGAGTGACACAGGCGCAAGCAAGACGATCGATGCACAAAGACGACATAATGTACTACAACTGTACTACGGACTACAAACAGTGCAGTTCGGATCGCAGAAACCCAAAACAAACATGGATGAGGGAGCGGGCAGGGTGCGGGCCTGGAACATGTGACGTGAGGCCGACGCGCCCCATCACTCCAAACGAACAGGGGGATCAGCGAGCAAGGTAGAATCAGTAATTAGAGGTTTTTTGGAGACGGGGGAGGAAAGTCCAAATCCCGTCCACCGGCGGAGGGTCGGCGACTAGGTCGGATGAACCGAGTTGAGCACTCGGTTCCGCAAGGCCCGCGTCGGGGAAACTGGAGAAGGGAAGAGTGGAAGAAGCTCTGATAGGGTGCGAGAACAATGCGGGGAGGCTCGAGGCTCGAGGCTCGGTCAGTGGATGGATGTCTCAAATACAGTGCTGGCTTGCTGTGCACTGTGCTTTATCTTCTTTCCGTGCTGGGGTAGTGTATCGTTCAATGAGGACGCTCGAGGTTGCCTGTATGCAGCCGAGTTTGGGCAACTTCTCCGTTTCCCTTGCCTTTTGGTGTTGCCGGAGCAAAGGCCCGGAAAGGCTCGGTTCGGATACCGGAGCTGGAGCCGGACATGCTAAACGGGCATTAAAACGCATGCCAGGTTTACATGGGAATGTATTACGGATGGGTTACATGGATGTTGTGTTCCTGGGCCTTGCTTCTCGAAGGAGAAATTGAGCATCGTCGGGGTACGTAGACAGCAGACTGCGTACCTTACTTATTGACAAAGGAAGCCGTTTGAGAAACGGGCCTCGTCCGGCAATACTTGGGGCCGGTGAAGCAGCAGCAAGTCGTCGGGGGCCGCCACTCAGCTCACAAGGAACTCCAGCGGGAAAAGAAGGCCAGGCAAGGGGAGAGAGACAAGAAGCGGGAGTAGACGGGGCCGGTGAAATGCAGGATTTCCGCTGGACCAGCGCGGTCTAGCTAGTTTGCATGCTTTGGACTTTGTTTCTTTTTATTTTGGGTCCCCGCGTTCGGGTCGCGAGACAGCCGTGTGAAGTAGGTGGTCTGACTCTGAGTCTAGGATGCGCGGCATTCGAGCCGCGGCTACTGTCCGAACCTCCGGGGCTCGGAGGGAATCCCTGGGAAAATAATTTCAAGGAAGGCCCCTCACCGCCTGATGAGTAACCCAACAAAACGGAAAAGAAAGAAGAAGAAGAAGAAAAGAGAGGACAAGAACCGTACGACCTCTCGACGGAACAGACCTGTACGTAGGGATTGCGTCGGAGTTGATTGGGGATTGGGGATGGGAGCTATGTTGAAATCCGGAAACTAGGGGTGGGAATTGAGAGCGACCCGGACCGAGAAGTGAGCCGCTCGTACGACCCACATGCGACTCGTACTGTATTATGTACATGTTCAGTGGTCAATGGGCACTGCCGATTTAGTGTCGAGTTACCAGCGACCGTCGGCCTGCTGGGTACCGGTAGCCCGGTCAGGATCAGCGATTGTCGCCGGGATTTCGGTTGTGTGGTATCATCGGGTTTGGCCGGGCAGCGCGCGTCGGCCAGCTGGTGGCGGTGGCTTCCTGGCTTAGGCGGTGCTCGTAACTAAAGTGATTTGTGAAGACTACCATCAAAGAATGGGAAGAATGGGGAGGAAGTTCGTGGTCTACAGTAATTAGGTGTAAAGCGTGACTGATGATGAGGGTTTGCTTGCATTGATTGTTCGGTCTCCCACTCCCACTCCCAGGTGACGTTGGTGTGGGGACTGCCGAGCGGACGTACCGAATGGCTTGGTTGGGGTTTAACATTTGGCTGTGGTGACTGATTGATTACGCTTGTCCTGGCAGTGGCTAATGATTGATTGATAAAGACTTCAGGCCCAGGGGGGAGGGGTTGGCCTAGCTCGGCCAGCCAGAGGGCAGGGGGTGAGCGCCCCCGGGTCAGGGGGTCGGCAATCATTAAGTCATTCATGATCCATTCACCGAAACTATGCACAGTCCGATGTGTTTTGACGCACTGTAGCCTCGGATCTTGCTTGCCTGTGATCCTCTCTGAGTCGTGAGGTTTCGTTGTGAGAAATAGACTTTTTTCTTTCGGTGTGGGTGATTGATTACCCGCTGTAATCACATAGAGACATCATATGCCATAACAATGGCTGCTTTATGTCACGACTCCTATGTTTCCGTTTCTGTTTCTCTTGGATAATCGACAATGCGCCACCGGGGTCCGAGTCTATTACGCATGTGCGTACGAATAGGTGTTTCCTCCTCGTGCGTGCGCATGTGTGTGTGTGTGTGTGTGTGTGGACTCTCTCCATCTCCGGGGCGTAGTTTCGCCAGCCTGGCTTCTAGAGGCGAGGCTTGGCTTTTCGGCTTGGGCCTTTGTTTAGGCTGGGCTGGACCGGATGGACTTGGGGAAGAGTAGGCGGAATAGGCGGCCGAGGGAGCGGTTCCAGGGAATTCTCCCCGATGCTGATGCGGTCTCCGGAGATCGATCAATGGACGCAGCGGACAAACCAGGCTAGAGCGAGCGAAGTTCGGCCTTCGTTGACTTGTATGCTAGCTGTCCTGTACTTAGTAGGCATGGACGGGCATGTGGAGCGGCACGTGGACGGGCATTGTGTGCGAAGGTGCCGTCCGCGGGTCGCACGAAACATTGCAGTTTGTGCTCCTCTAGCTCCTCCAGGGCGGTGCTCCGGGGGACCGTGTCCGGCCCGCTGCACTCCACTGTCTCAGTCGCCGCCGTTTACGGAGGAGATGGGAGGAGATACGATTTCCGCCTTGCTTCAGCAGTCCGGAGGTGCAACAACAGGAGAAAGCCATACACCGATAATCAACCGCGGGTGTGTGTCTGCCCTCAAAACCCAACAGTCAAGGGACAAGATATGGGAATGAATGTTCCTTGGCATTGCGATCCCTGAGCCTCGACGGATTGTTTCGCTTAAAAAAGAAAAAGGGCAAAATGCCAAACCCACGTTTAGGTACGTATCCGCCCGCACTGTGCTGGCTCCCGTCTCCGCTGTACCTCCCTGCCAAAATGACGCCCCCCCAGCAGCCTACACACCCTCTGAGTTCCCAATCCACACGCCGGGACTCAACCTGTCATTGGGGATTGGGCCTGGGACTGGCCGGGATTGAGGGACTGGGTATCCCCAACCCGCATCGGGTGCTGCTTCCTCGCCTTAATTTTTAAACCTTCAACACGCCCGCTCTTGCCTCTCTCCCTCGGTCCTTCCTCCCCTATTCAAGCCTTCAACGTACACCTTGCTGAGCTTTCATCTTATCAATCGCATCAGCCGCTTCTTCATCTGTCTCTTCCCTTCTCTCTCTCCTTTCATCTTCTCCCCCACCCTCTCATCTAACAGTCTTGTATGTGGCGGTCCTGCATCGACATGCTCACAAGCCTTTGACATCGCCACCCAACAATTGCATCATCCACGATTCCTCTCCCCACGAATAACCTACAGCGCGCCGCGCTCAACTCACTCCTCCGCCTGCCATCCTCCCGACCTGTTGCGTGTGTGACGACCGCACGCCCTCGCACGCACCCGCCCACCATGATTGCCACATCCCCACTCTCCATTGAGGGCATCGTCAACCCCGCCGACGCCTCCCCCGCCGATTGCGTGACAGCCGAGGCTGCCCCCTCCATCGCCCCGTCCCTCACCTACTCGGACGACGACTCAGACAGCCAGGAAGATGAGCCCGCTATCCCTGAGCGCCGCCGCCGCGCTTCCACCCGCCTCATCGCCCAGAGCGCCCGTGATATCCAACGTATAACCGGAGAGTCCACTGCAGAGTTCGTTGGCCGCTGCTGCGGTGGCACCGGCGGCTGCTGTTTGGGCTCTCGTCGCCGTGATGTCGAGTACGAGGACGTTACGCTGCCCGACAACGACGCTTTCAAGTCCCTCGCCATCAAGCTCGGTGACATCCCCACCGAGCTCACGGGCATCCTCGACATGCCCGAGAAGATTGTCTCCTTCACATCCATCCCTAAGCCAGTCAGCCTGTCCCCCACTGACTCGGCCGTTTCCTTCGGCGATGACGCCGAGCTGTCCCCTCAGTCCAACTTCCTCAAGCCTGGTCCCGGTTACGAGGCCGTCGACACATCCATCCAGCCTCCTCAATTCGTCCAGCCTCACCCTCCTCATAACGTCTACCCGGCTCGCATCCACACCACTCGCGAGCTGACCAAGCCCGGTGCTGAGAAGCGCACCTATCACTTTGACCTTGACATCACCGACTACCCCGCAGAGGAGATGTTTGACTTCAAGGTTGGTGGTGCCATCGGCATCATGGCTCCCAACTGCGACATCTCTGTCGTGGACATTCTCGATGCCCTCATGGTGCCTCGCTTCCTCCGGGACAAGCCTGTCCTCATGAAGACTACCAAGGGTCGCTGGCCCACTGTCTGGGGTGACGACAAACCCCGCGAGCTCGTCACAACCCGCCGTGACCTTCTCACCTGGTGCACTGATATTCAGTCGTATGCCCCAACCAAGGCCCAGCTTCGGGTGCTGGCTGAGCATGCCACTGCGGCCAACGAGAAGAAGATTCTCATGTACCTCTGCTCCAACGAGGGCCAAAGCGCTTTCTGTGACTTCCGAGGCGGTCCTCAAGTCACCCTCTCCCAGCTCCTCAATGCCTTCCCCAGCTCCCACCCTCCCTTAGACGAGGTCCTTTCCGTTCTGCAGCCCCTGATGCCCCGCTTCTATTCGCTGTCCAACGACCCTACCGAGTCGTATCAGCTGCGTGACCATGCGCAGCGGCGGCTTATCGAGATTGCGGTTACTGTTCACGAGTCCATTGATTGGTCTCGCGGCTGCCGAACGGGTGTTGGCTCCGGCTTCTTTGAACGCCAGGCGCGAAAGTACCTCCGAGCTCAGAACGCTGGAGAGAAGTCGCCCGAGTTCTACGTGCCCATGTTCAAGGGTCTCATGGCGAACCCCCTAGCCAAGCAGTTCAACTCGGACGGGCCGATGCTTCTCATCGGTGCGGGGGTGGGCATTGCTCCCTTCCGAGGCTTCGTGCAGCGTCGCCTGAAGCAGGCCAACTGCGCCAATAAAGTGTGGGTGCTGCAGGGTATCCGCGACTCGTTGGTGGACGAGATCTACAACGGCGAATGGGGCGTGCACGAGTCCGAGGTCAAGCGGGTGGTGCAGAGCCGAGCCGGCACGGGTCGCTATGTGCAGGAGGAGGTGCTCAACCAGTCGGACCTCGTGTGGTACATTATCAACTCGCTCGACGGACGTGTCTTCGTGTGTGGCAGCAGCAAGGGCATGGGCGAGGGTGTCGAAGAGTCGCTGATTGAGGTGGCTATGTCCAAGGGCAACCTGGGGCACGAGGAGGCTCGCGACTTCTGGCAGCTCAAGAAAGAGGAGGGCCGATATATTGCCGAGACATGGTAACTTGGAAGCCGGCAATGACTGAGCTCGTCATCGTTGCGATACCTCGCGTGAGGATGACGATTATGACGGGCGGCAATGCCATCAACGGAGGCTCGACAGCAATAGCCTTGCGAGGCGGGATGGACAAGCCGGAGCCTTCCTTGGGGAGCGAATTTTCCGCCAGAGTTAGGTGTACGATAAGAGGAACTGTATATATTCCCGATACGACATGAAATTGGGACCTCATGAGCCGACGCATAGATGGTCGCGGCGCAAACAAGAAAGACGGTACGGTTCGGTATGGCACGGGTATTGCCATGAAAAGAAAGAGGGAAGCATTTGGGAAAGGGGTACGGCGTTTGGGCTTGACACTGGCAATTCTTTTTGAGGATTTGGTTTTATGATTCAGACTTGACTCTCTTTGTCTACGAGGACATGCGGAGAGAGTCTCAAAATATTTTACGCAAGATGGACAATACCCCTGCGGCGATTGATAAGGACCGTGATCATAGTAGACATGATTATCGAGAGCAGGAAATGGACCTAGTTTATACTACTCCGTATGCTTTCCTGCTAATTTTGACGTCGTGTGATGATGTTAAGCGTGTGGTTTGCAAGTCATCGGCGTGGTTTAAGGGATGATGTACGAGGCACTAACGCGGTACGAACATACGAGGTACGAATACGCAACTTGCGACATGCATGTTTAGAATCGCATGCGAAATGGCGTGCGAGCAAGGTCACCAGTACCTACGCACGATTCCGATGGTGTGCTAACAATAAGTACTTCACAATATTAAAGACGACTGGCTGGCTCATGGGCAGGCTCTTGTTTGAAGAGTAACTATACTATCAGGGTTATGTCGGCGAAAACTGTCGTGCCAAGTGCAAGGTGAAAGGGTGGACAGGTAGTAGTCGGAATCTCGGAACTCTGGAGAAACGTCGTGCCTCGGCGGGTATTATTAGCTTGCGTGCCGGCACCATGTCCCAGCCAGGCCTGGTGGATGAGTGTGTCTGTTGGCTTGATTTCTTCAACAAGCTGAATCAGAGACAGCCAGCGTCCCGAGTCAGTCAATCAATCGATCCTGCAACCCGACCCTGGGGCCGGTACAGAAGGCCAAAAGTGGAACCGAAAGTCGGATTTCCAACACGCGCGCGCGAACGACGTGCAAGCAGAAAACCCCGAAACGGGTCCGAGCGCCCGGCCGGCAGAAACCCGGACGGCCTAGTTCCGGGCCCGGGAGACAAAAACGGCCGTCGGCATCCGGAACTATGGGTAGATGGTTGGTCTTAGGCACGGGAGATGGCGAGCATATGGGGCAGCGGCTTGATCATCTGATGTATATTGTTGGTTGCCAGTTCGGTTTGATGGGGATGGATGGATGGATGAATGGTGCCATCTCGTGGAGGGGTTGGAGGGGGAGGGGGAGGGGCATCGATCGTCATCGGTTGATATGAGGAAGTACAGTAGAGAGGCGGTGGAGGACGGGGGGAAAGGGTGGTAGCGTGGGTGGCAGGGGGGCGTATATCCGGTGGGAGAGTGTTGTTGGAAGAAGTGTGCATACACGCATTTCGTACTTGTGCGTAGTTGATTTGAAACGGCGGTGATATCCTTCGTGTCTACGACTACTCTGGAACGTAAGAAGCGCACTTGGCTTCCGCCAAGTATTCCGTACTATACGATCATATCAAATCTGGTTCATAATGCCATATCTCGTCTGAAAAATCACCGCATCCATTTCGGCTCCAGGGTAGTTCCCACTCGACCTGGCGAAGAAACGATAATATCGTGAGGTCGGCGATAGAAAGCACGGATGGAGTTAGAGAGACTGTAACAAAGCACCAAGCTCCAACGGACACAGCCCCGCTTATAAATCCTGACGAAGCTTTTTCCCGCATCTTTAATGCGCCAAACGAGGTCATTCGAAGGACCGCACTTGGGTGGCTACGACGCTACGTGGTCGGTTGTTCGGCCTTGTCGTCCCCGCTTGCATGGATTGCGTGCGTTATAGTGTATGATACTAGTGTATCGAAGCTGCCTGTGTTAACCGCGCGCGACTGATGGAATCTAACGTCCTGATGATTCCATTCCTCAGGGGGGAAAACAGGTGCCAGGTTTTATTCTGTATTAGTCAGTCGTTGGAAGAAGAAAAAAAAAAAGAAAAAACAGTCGTGACTTTTCGGGGTCCTTCCTAGTTCACAACCACCACCAACAACACGACACCACCTCTTCGAAGAGGTTCCATCCTCCGGGAAATAGTGGAGAAAGAGGGGCAGGCAATGGATGGTGGGGTGGGATTTCCGCTTTGGGGAACTGGACCCTTTTTTTCCTTGCTGAGGCATCGCTGAGAAACCAGGCCTGAGGAAAAAAAGAGAGGGTCGCGCGCGGGAGAGAGGGAGAGGGAGAGAAGCTTTGCGGCGCACGGGGAGACGATTCGATGGGGTTTGAGACGGGGGGGGGATGGAAGGAAGTAGTTAAGAGGCAGTTGGTTGCGGTTGCGTATAAAGGGTCACCGAGTTCCCTCCGTCCGTCCCTGTTCCGACTTACACATTCACACTCACACTCACACTCACACTCACACTCACACTCACACAACATTCTCTCTACCACTCACACCACTCACAACCACACATTACTACTACTTACTACCATTACTCCTCCTAAACCACCACAATGGCCTCCAAAATCTCCGCTGATGTCCTCTTCCAGCTGGCCAAGGCCCGCCGCTCCTTCTACCCCCTGAGCAAGGACCTCGCCATCACCCCCGCGCGCATCACCGAGATTGTCAACGACGCCACGCTCCAGACGCCCTCGTCCTTCAACAACCAGTCCAACCGCGTCGCCGTGCTCTTCGGTGCCGAGCACGAGAAGCTCTGGGACATCACCTCCGACGCCCTCAAGGCCATCGTCCCCGCCGACGCCTGGGCCCCCACCGAGCAGAAGATCTCCCTGTTCAAGGCCGCCGCCGGCACCGTCCTCTTCTTCGCCGACCAGACCGTCGTCGAGGACTACCAGGCCAAGTTCGCCCCCTACGCCGACAAGTTCCCCCACTGGGCCGCCCAGAGCGCCGCCATCCAGCAGTACCTCACCTGGACCGCCCTCGAGGCCGAGGGCCTCGGCGCCAACCTCCAGCACTACAACCCCCTGATCGACGCCAAGGTCACCGAGACCTGGAAGCTGCCCGCCACCTGGAAGCTCGATGCCCAGCTCGTCTTCGGCGGCCGCACCGGCGAGGCTGGCGAGAAGACCTTTGCTCCCCTCGAGGATCGCGTCAAGGTCTTTGGCGCTTAGATACAATAAACCATAAACAACTAGACATAGAACCATCTGCATTTTGGGCGGAGTTAGAAGAGCGAAGGAATTCTGGGCCATAGAGAGTCCATGGAACTTTTACAATAACACACAATTACCAAATACAAGCAAGCCAGCCCCCTTTGTAGGATTTCGTGAGCGACCATACAAACGGTTGATGAGACAGCAACACCATAAAGACCTTGTTGAGCATTGTCTAATGTACTCCCGTCACCAACTTACTTAACACGCTTGTGAAAACACACAAAAAGTCAACTAGTTAGTTAAACAGTAGTGAAGCGGGTTCTCCCTCCCAAAATGACTACCGAGGTATCCTTCTCCTCAATGCTGAAACTGTATACAAGTATATATGTGGCCCCCCCCCTCCATGTCTGTCTGTCTGTTGTTGTTGTTGTTGTTGTTGTTGTACAAATACATCTAGTTTTGGTCCTCAATCACTCGTCCCAGAGCCTGTCCCATCTTGACCGTCTGTCCCTTCTCCACCGCCCACGCCCATCCTTCGCGTTTGTTGTCCTCGCCCCTCTTCTGTGCGGGAGCCTCAAATACTAGCACAATCGTGCTGCCCAGCTGGAAACCGCCCATCTCTTCACCGCGTCGCAGAGCGTGACCCCGCAGAACGGGGCTGGCCCCCTCGTACGTTGCCTCGGAGAACCCCAAGTATGGCTCGCCCCGCTTGGAAGCTTCCTCTGCCGCGTGATCCGCCGCCGTGTCAGTAAGTAGGCTGTTGGTCCTCAACTCTCGGTCGAAATTGATCTTGATTGAGCCCACATTGGTCGCTCCCACCGGCACATAGCTGAAGAAGCCCCATCGCCAGCGGCCCAGCAATACGACTCGCTCGTTGAGGGTAAAAAGACCGGGAAGAGTTCGCTGGAGGTAGGGAGAAACGCTGTAAAGCTCGCCCGCAAAGTGACGTCGTCGGTCGACGACCCAGTTGGTGGGTGAGTGAAAGCGGTGGTAGTCGCCAGGGGCAAGGTAGATGACGGCGTAGTATAGTGAAGTATTCTTTTCGGGCGATAGCATGTCATACCAAGGACGATCTCCCAGGGCGAGCTCGGCGCGGACCTCAGACTCGACTCGAGGCGAGGCAGGAATCGACGCGTCCGTGATCGAAGGAACTTGATCTGCCCCAGGGGCGCCAGAAAGGAGGTCCGGGAGGGTGTAAGAGATGCCATTGACCTTGGCAAAGTCCTCGTCCTGCTTGACCAACTCCTCGTCCCCCGAGAGTTCAGGTAGGATTCTACTGGACTCCAGCGAGGACGCACCAGAAGATGCACCAGAGATACTGGGGGCAGGCGTGTTTTTACCGAGGAGAGCGTCGATGCTGTATGTCATTCCCTTGACTTGTTCAATGTCACCGCCCTGGATCTGGCCGAACTGGAGGACCTTGCCATCGGACGGGCAGAGCAATGTGTGGTGATCGGGGTCGAGGGGTCGGGCTCCGGGCTTGAGGGTACGGTAGAAGAATGCGGCGAGATTGGGGTAAACGTGAAGGTCAGGTTCGGCAACCTCGTCAAGGCTGTGTCGCGGTCAGTAGACCATCATGGAGATGGATGGGAAAGGGGTGAACCAACTTGACGCCAAAGGCCAGGGAGTAGAGCTTGAAGCCGGGGATTCGTAGATAGTAGGGGATAGTCAACTCGTTGAACCTGCCCCAAAGCCGAGATATGGCCTTGAGAGGCAGAGTGGACATGACCTGAACTTGCCTGCAGTCAGGGTCAGCAGGGTACCGACGAAAGAAGCAATTGGGGATTCACATACCATGGTCCGTCGGGTCGGATCCTGGGACGTCTCCTGGCAGGTTTCCCGTCGTCGAACCCAGCTTGGATCTCGCGCTGCTTCTCCTGCTCCCTGGCGGAGACCTTATAGAACTGAACGAGGCCGAGGAAGCCGATGCCTAGACCGACAGGGATCTGATACCATTGGATCTTGGTGTTGCGCATGGCCTCGCCGAGGCGCTGGGAGAATCTCGGTCTCTTGCCCGAATTGGAGGCGAAGCTGCGGGTGGAGGCGGCAGAGGGCCGTGGTAGGCATCGCGATCGGGGGGTGGCCAGGACGGAGTGTCGAGGAGCGGCGGCACAGTTGGAGCAGCGTCCGTGAATTGAGTAGCGGAACATGTGACTCCTGAGCTGGGTCGAGCCAGCGCCGAGGGTCGTGGCCATGGCGGCGAGCGAGCGGACAGCAGGCAGCTGCCAGTGGGCGGGCGGGCGGATTGGCGAGACGAAAGGGACGGGGGTGGGAGGCGTCGGCTCGCGCGCTCTTACGTGAAGCGAAGCCTTCAATGGCAGAAGTAAATAAAGATGAGGTTTGGTGAGAGAGGGCGATGCAGACGTCGGCTCTCGGCGACAGGTTTTTTCCTTGGGGTCGTGTGTCGACGTCCAAGAGGCTTTGAGGTCTGGCAAGTGCCGATGCGCTGGATTGCGGCTGCCAGTGAGCAGTGAGCCGCTAAAAGCCCCAGTGGATGGAGGGTTTGTGGGCTTGGCTTCAGGTGGCTTGCAGCGCGGGATTAAGAAGCGCCGATATTCCGACGAGCTGCCTCAAGTTAATAATTGCCCGCAGTCTGCCCCAAGTGGAAGGACCCAGCGTCGTGGACGGGCCAATAGCAGCGACAGAGCCGGAACCGGAAGCCATGCCCCCGACCGACACCGCAACAACGTATCCGTAACCGTGACGGAACCCAAGGTACCTGACACTGGACCTTCCCGTCCTAGCGCCACATGTACCTGTCGCAGGCTTGTAAAGGCCACTTCTGAGTTCTGACATTTGTTAAGCTAGGTTGTTGACGGGGCCATCAAGGCTCATCAACCTCTCTCTCTCCTTGCGCCGCTGCTCTTCCTCTCCTTCACCACTCCTTCGCCTCCTCGCCCTCGTCAGGCGACCCAGAGAGCCACCAGGAGGAAGCACATTCCTTCAGCAAAAAAACCCTGGCGCTCTTGTTCTGCCCGAACCGTCTTCATCTTCGCCCCCCGTCTCCATCTCTGGCCCTTCTCTTCCTTTCCTTGTGTCCCTTGCTTCTTTTTAGCTCTGCCCTATCTTCTTGTCCTTCTTCCTTTTTTTGGCTTTGAACCTACCTAGGTATCTATTCGCAGCCACAAATCACGCGCAATACCTCGCTTCCATTAGTAAGACAGAAAAGTGAGCCATCTCGCCGCAAATCGACAAACCCATCGTCTGGGCTCGACCCGATCCCCCGGCTTTCCGAACTTCTCCTTTGCTCTCTTTCACATAGGCTCGCCGCACCCTGCTTCATACACCGTATCAGTGTCGTGGCATGCAAGCAGCTTGCCCATCATGGCTTCCGAGCCCCCCAGCTCCAGCTCCCGCGTGGACGACAGCACCCCCGGCTCCTCCAACGACCAGCTCACCGTCAATCTTCAAGTCGTGTCACCCTCAGTCGGCGTGAACCGGCCGCTGATATTCCCTGGCCTCGCCGCCACCACCACCGTCAAGCAGCTCAAGGATAAGATCCGTGAGACCCTACCCCTACGGCCTGCCGACGAGAACCAGCGATTGATTCATCGTGGCCGCGCAATCACCCGCGAGTCGGATACCCTGCTTGACATATTTGGTACCGATGCGGTAAGCATCCCCCTCACCTTCCCATGTCGTGTTTGACCGTGCATGGATCGTGCTTTGCTAACAGCTACCTTCGTCTTTGCTCTTGTACAGCTCCGCATCCCCGACCAGCAGACGATCCATCTCGTCATCCGCGATGCTCACGACTCCTATCCGTCCGTTCCCCAAGCCGTCGTCCCCCAAGCCGTTGCTCCAGCTCCAGCTCCAGGCCTGACTGCTCCGGCCCAACCTGCGAATGTACCTCGCCCGCATGCCCATCATCACCACCATCACTTCGGGCCCCAGCCGCCCCCAGGCTTCGCCAGGAGGACTCAACCCACCCCGGCCGCGAATCCCTTCCCACAACCGCGCATGCCCTCTCCATCTCCTGCTCATACTCCGGAGCAGGCTGCTGCCTTCCAGCACCAGCACCAGAACATGACGCAGTGGCTGAATCATATTCAGCGCGAGGCCATGGCCAGAGCCGTTGCTCAGAACCAACGCGCCCGTGCTCAAATGGGCATGCGCGGTATCGGCGATAATGCTGGTTATACCGTGCACCCCGGAGGCGACAACACTGGTCGAGCAAGTCCAGCTCCCAGTCACACCGTCTACCGTGAGCACGTTGGGCCCAATGGAAACACCTACCAAGTCGAGACCGTTATACGAAGCACCGCGCCTCCTACCCCGAACGGTGGCATGTCTCCAGCTGATGTGCAGGGCATTCTCCGAGGGGCCGATGCTAACCAAACTACCCAAGCAATGACAAGCGCCATGCAACGAAGCGCATCTGGCACCTCATTGCACAACCGGCCTCTCGTCCAGCCTGGAGTTACTACGCCTGTGTATCCCACCTCCTCCATGTCCGTGGCTGGTAGCGGGAGGGCCACCCCCGATTCCACCAGTGCTCGATCAACCGGAGCAGGGGGGACCGCAACGAGACAGGGCGGCCCTGAGGTCTACATCCTCTCTTCCCCAGATGGACCTCGAGCATTGCTCTTCAACAACTCAAGCTCGGACACGTACTACACGCCACGACTGCGAGGCCAGACTAGCATTCCGCAACTCAGGCACTCTCACCCATCAGCGCTGGGTAACTTGATTTATGAGGCCCAAGGGCAAATCCGGAGCAGACAACAGCATCATCACCACCATCACCACCATCCCCGGCCTCTGTCTTATCAACCACAGGTACAGCCACCGCAACAGCAGCAACAGCAGCAACAGCAACAACATCAACAACATCAACAACAACATCAACACCAGCAACAACAGCAGCAGCAGCAGCAGAGGCAACCACTGCCTCAGCAACAACCACAAGTACTACAGCCACAGCAACAGTACCAACACCAACAGCAAAATGCGCCGCAGCTGGAGCAAAGACCTCAAGACCAACCCAATGATCAAGTCCAGGCTCAGGAGCACAACCAACCTCCCATTGCTGGGTTGATGCATCATGGAAACCCACCAGCGGCTGCGCTTCCACCTTTGCTGATGCAACTATGGCCGCAGATCTGGCTGGTGTTCCGCCTCGCCTTGTTTGTATGGTTCTTCACCAACCCTAACGCAAGCTGGTCGAGGTGGTTTACCATCATTTGCATTGCTTTCTTCATTTTTATTCTCAGTACTGGGGTGTTGAACGGGATCCCCGATCATATCTGGCGACCTCTTGGGCGACATCTTGAGAACCTCATTCCAATGGACCCGCGTGCTGCGCAGAGGGCTGCTCAGATTCAGCCAAATCGTGCTCCAGGAGAGAATCAACAGCCGAACCCTGCCGATATGGCGGCAAGACTCGTGGCACAGAACCATGGCCCCGATGGCTGGATCATGGCTCAGATCAGGCGGCTTGAGAGGGCTGGCCTCCTTTTCCTGGCCAGCATTGCTCCTGGTGTGGCTGAGAGGCACATTGCCAACTTGGAGGCGGCGGCGGTGCGAGCTGATCGAGAAAGACGAGAAGCTGAGGCGGCAGCCGCACAGAACAACGAGAATGGCGAAACTGGCGAGAATGACGGGGAGAACAATGAGGATGGCGAGAACGGCAATAATGACGCAGAGCCGAACCATGGGCAAGATGGTGAAGATGACCCCCTGCTCCAGCCTGGAGAAGTGGCACAGGATAATAACCGTGATGACATGCCAGCGAGGGAGCAGCTGATTGCGGTCTAGATGCTTGCATCGAGATGCGACGTAGCTATTATCAGGAGACAATGCAAAATACGCGCGGGACTGAGCGAGACGTGAGATGAGCTTGAAAAAGAGACGGCGACTCTGCCACGGCAAGCATTGGATGGAACCTAACGGGGAGTTTGGGTGTTTTTAGGGATGATAATAACCTTCTTGACAAGAAGCCTTCCCCAGAAAGGAGGCGGGCGCAGGCCCTTTTGTTCGTTGCTGTAATGCGATGCGACGAGTAGTTTGCTTGGTTTATTATATTGGAAACTATGCGCGCCTGATGAAGCTGCTGCGGACGTATTTCGCGGTGCAACCTAGTATGTACATTGTATGTAGAAATCTTGTTGGGGCGAATCGACCTAGAACCATGGTAGCCATGATTGTACAACTATCACAATGGATGATTCGCCGATGAGATGTGTTCTAAACCTGCAGATGACGCACGCAATAATTGAGATGTCTCGCACAGTCGCACAGAACCTTGCATGGCGTTGCTGCGTGTGTGAATCAAGCGTGATGTGAAGAACCACCCTGAACAGCGATGTCGGCTGTCAAACTTAAGGTAGGTACTTCTTACTACGTCGCGGGCGTTGCTGCCTTCGATCGATTTTCTCTTATCTTATCGGCGGTGAATGATATCAGACAGTTGCTGGCCAAAGCTCTAGTTGACAGAGCTCCAACAGCATCTACGTACACCATCCTCCACTGACGTCCGAAAGTCAATCGCAGCAGAAACAGGCCCGCTCACTACCCTGAGCTCCAGAGAAATAGGAAGCATCTCTTGCAAACCATCGATCTCTTGTTCTGGGTTGTTTTGTCGTCCGGAAAGTCTACCGCTTGGCAGCTCCCTCGCAACCCGCCGCAACCATGAGTGGTGGATGGAACACCAGTACGGCTTCTCTCCGCCTCCCTTCCTTCAGAGACCCCCTGATACTATACGGCTGCTAACAAAGACCGCCCACGAATAGTCGAGTCCGATGCGGTATGAACTGCCTGCTCCCTGTTCTCTATACATCCCCCGTCCAAGCCTAACTCCCCACCGCCAGGGTGTCTTCACCTCGCTCATCGAAAACCTCGGTGTCAAAGACGTCCAGTTTGAAGAGCTCCTCACCCTCGAACCCTCGGAGCTCCGCACCCTCCAGCCCGTCTACGGCGTCATCTTCCTCTTCAAGTACCCGACCGACCAGCCCTACGCCACCGCCGACGGCCCCCTCGACGGCGCCTTCGACCGCGACGCCGTCGAGAACATCTTCTTCGCCGCCCAGACGATCCAGAACGCCTGCGCCACCCAGGCCCTCCTTAGCGTCCTCCTCAACAAGACGTCCGACGTGCAGGTCGGCGAGCAGCTGCGCGACTTCCGCGAGTTCACCATGGTGCTGCCGCCGGAGTTCCGCGGCGAGGCCCTCAGCAACTCGGACCTCATCCGCGAGGTGCACAACAGCTTCGCCCGCAGCAGCCCCTTCGTCGACGAGACCCAGAAGACGGGTGAGCCCGAGGACGCCTTCCACTTCATCGCCTACACGCACATCAACGGCACACTGTACGAGCTCGACGGCCTGCAACCCGCACCCATCACCCACGGCGCCTGCGACACCGAGGCCTTCCCCGACCGCGTCGTCGATGTCCTGCAGCGCCGCGTCGCCCGCTACGACGCCACCGAGATCCGCTTCAACCTGCTCGCCATGTGCGGCGACCTGCGCCAGCGCGCCCGTGACTTTGGTGACACGGAGCGGCTGGCCCGCGAGGAGCGCAAGCGCCGTGACTGGCAGTTCGAGAACTCCCTGCGCCGGCACAACTTTGTGGGCTTCGCCGGCGAGGTGCTCAAGGGCGTCGTGACGGAGCAGCTGGCCAAGGGCGGTGATGCGGCCGTCGACACGTGGGTCAAGGAGAGCCTGGAGCGGAGGAAGGTTGCGGAACAGGCGCTGCGACGGGGAGGCGGCGGCGACAAGGATGTGGACATGGACGCATAGACTCCGGGTTGGTTGTCATGAAGCATGGATGGCATGAGGAGCATGACTGTGTACTATCACGAGATACCTTCCACAGCCCGCGACGGCATGGACAAACATCTTTTTCTGCACCTCTCCGTCTTTCTTCTTCTTTGCCTTCTATGTGACTACTGCGTTTCGTGATAACATTGTGTGACATCCTAATCTCAAATGAAGCTATTTTGGGCTCTGCGAGTCTAAATCCTGCAGAGGAAACATGTGGTGCAGCCCGAGGTGGAACTCGAGGTACGATACCGTCATCAATCGTCCTTTTTTGCGCCTCTCAGATCTGTGCAACGATCATTAATCCCTCCCCTTTCTCTCATTTCCGCTGGGACAAGCAAAATCCACGACCCCTGTTCATCACAAAATCATCATCATCTCAACTGTTCAGGCCGCCCCCCCCCCCAAAAGATAGTTCTCAGGCATCCAACAACCGGTTGCGGCGTCTTCCCAAAAAAAAAAAAGAGGAAATACGGGTATAACAGCGGACGTGAATCATACTCGCCTTTTTCCAAACGAGTCCAATCATCCGATCCATCGACCGGGCGGCGTCGGCGACACGGGGGGTTCGGATATCGCGATGCCCTCCTTGCGCGACGACCCACCGGAGCGGCCTATTGAGTCGTGGTGGTGGTGAACCATGGGGAAGCCGCCGTCGATGCCGTCGGACGAGCTCTGGTGGGCGTCTTCGTCGGTGAGAGTGCCGCGGCGGTGGTGGCGGATGGCGCGGACGAACCAGGGGGCGCGGCCGGAGCCCTTCCAGGTCCAGTATTCCTTGAGGTCGTATTCGCGCGGCTCGAGGTAGCCGCCGCTGACAAAGACCACGATGCCGATGAGGCCGTTGAGGACGGCGTAGATGAAGACGCCCCTTTGCAAAGGAGTTAGCTGGGGGGTGGTGAGGGAAGGAAAAGGGGGGCTTACGCGATGAGGCCATAGGCAACACTGTAGCTGAATGGGATGAAGGTCATGACGACAAAGGATGGTAGGACATCGCCGATGTATCGCCAGTTGATCTGGGTGACTTGTCGAATCATCATGCAGCCGACCTTGAACTGGTTAGTTTTCACTTTGTTTCTTTTGACGAGATAAGAGCCGGATACTTACCAAGACCAGGGTACAGCCCGTTGCCCAGGGCGGAACAGACGCAAAGATGGGTGCGAAGAAGATGGAAACGATGAAGCACAAACCAGTGACTATGGCCGTGAGACCCGTTCGTCCTCCCTCGGCGATGCCGGCGCCGCTTTCAATGAAGGCTGTAACTGGAGACGAGCCAAATAGGGCACTAACGGATATGAAAGCAGCGTCTGTGCAGTAGGCAATAGTAGACCGGGGAAAGTCGCCATCGCGGGGATTGACCACGCCGCAGAAGCGGACCATGGAGTAGAGAGTGGCGGTGGCGTCGATGATGTCAACGTAGAGGAAGGTGAAGAGCGCGAGGGCGAACTGCTTGGAGTCGCCCTCGAAGGTCCAGTCGAGCTGGTTGAGGGTTCTCTGAATGGGATGCCACACGACAATCTGCTTGAAGAACTCGAAACGGTCGTCGCCTTCGCTGGTGTGTGGGAAGTAGGTCATTGCCGTGTTGCGACTTGGGAAGCGGGATGGGTTAGTTTGTTGAGATGGGAAAAGGAGAAAGGCAGGCTGGACTTACGGCCAAGAAAGAATGGAGACAATAGCGATGCCGATGATGAGAGCGTACTTGACACGGAAGGCCATGAGGAAGGCCGTCACGATGCCGCCGCAGAAGACACCCACCCACAGCTACGTATGTACTCATTAGCAACATCTCTCAACAGAAGGATAGGACCATGGATGAATAAGCTTACCTTGGCACTAGTCATCTGTCCGCTGGAGCACATGCCCGATGCTGGATCGATGAGTTCCTGGGGACATCCTCCAAGGGCAAGCGGAGTGGCAGTCCAGCCGCCAGTGATGGCGCCAATACCAGCCGAGTAGGAGAGACCAATCTCAGTCAGGAAGAAGCCGATACCGACACCGGTGGCGGTCTTGAGCGTGGCGGGGATGAGCTTGACGAGCCACTGTCGCATCCCGGTGAGGGCGAGGAAGACGAAGATCAAGCCCTCGACGAAGACGGCTGTGAGAGCCATACGGTATGAGATGGGGCCGCTCGCGTTGTAGCCAACAACCTGGAAGGAAGTCAGTGTTAGACCAGTCGAGAGGTAGTACACCGGTATGAATGGGGTGACTTGCCTGGAAGGTGAAGTAGGCATTGAGTCCCATGCCAGGACTGAGAAGCGCAAGTGTCAGTAATTTCGAAGAGAGTATGAGGGAGCGAGGAGGCACTCACGCAATCGCAACGGGGAGATTAGTCAAGAGTCCGAACATGAAGCTCGCCAGGCCGGACACGGCAGCCGTGGCTGTGATGAGATCTCGGCGGACCTCTGATAGAAACTGTTAGTTGTTCGTTTGGGTTGAGAATGCCTATGTTTGACTTACCTTCCTTGCAAGTGACGTATGAATCGATATCATCGCATGCCTGTCTGTCCTCCAAGTCACAGAAACATGTGCCACCGGTTTGGGACAGCAGCGAAGCCTTCAACACGAGTTAGCAGAGGCAACAGACTAGAGGAGATGTGTCGTGGACCATACATTGACGGCGATGATGTATGCCATGGTCGCGAACGTCGTCAACCCGGCACGAATCTCGCGGAAGAAGGTAGAGCCGGCGATCTCATTCGGCTGGAAAAGAAAAGGTATAGTTAGAGAGTGAATGGAGAAGAGGAGTTTGGAGATGCTTACATGGCCAGTGCCAGAGAGGTGAAAGAATCTCCCGAAACGGGAAGTGGTGACAGTGGCATCGGTGATGTCGAGGAAATCACGGAAGCCGCAGAAACGAGATCGAGGGGCCTCATCAGAAGTGGTGAGGCTCTCAGAGGGCATGCCACCGTGGGTGCCCATCTGGGGCGTCGAAGGAGTATTGGCCATGATGTGAAAGAGAGTACGCAGCTGGAAGGCTGCCTCGGCGTGAGGAGGTGTTGAACTGTGAAGTGAACGATGCCGACTGGATGAGCAAGAAGCAGGAAGAGAGAGAGAGAGAGAGAGCGACGGCGAGTCTAAGAAACGAGGGGAAGTGAGACAAGTGGCCAGGGACAAGATATACTCGGGGAGAGAAAGGGGGGAATGGCCAACGTGAAGCCTCGCTCGTGGTGACACCAAAGAGAGAGAGAGAAATGCCGGGGGGGGAGGGAGAGCGGAGGGACTTTGTCTCGGCGGAGGTAGTGCGAGAGGCAGGTTTTCTGTCTTGGCTGGGATGGAGATGTGAAGTGATCAAGTGACTTTGGTAGGTTGGCAGCGCGGTACAGGTGGCTGACAGCTGGCAGAGGACCGTCGGCCGGGTGGGCGACGGGTTTTCTTATTTTTTGGGGGGGGATTTTCTTGTTCACCACGCACGGAAACACGTCATGAATCACTCCAAGAACGGGGCAAAGGCTGAGTGCGTGAACAGTGAGAAAGATAGACAGTACCGATGCGATGGTCTGGGGAAGCGCCGAATCGAGTCGAGTCGAGTTGAGCCGAGCCGAGTCCTGGTGGTAGAGCCACGAGATATTCGCTCTGCCGACGGACGGGAGTAACCTTGGGCAGATCTTGTGCCCTGCCTGATAAAGGGGAGGGAATGGCCATCTATTTACATCAAAATTCGCCACTCTTACAGGAAAGCCTGGCACGGCCGAAAAGGAGGGAGGTTGGCCACGGTGACACCGCTGATCACGGGAGGTTCGCGGAGTCCGGAGAAAAGAGGACATGCGCCCGAACCGGATGGACAGAGTCATTGGGGTTCTTCAGTGTCGAGGACGCGGCCAGAGATCTGATTTGAGCTAGACTGGGGTTGTCGTTGTCGTGGTTGGAAGCATCCAGACTGCCTACATGCCTCCTACTATAGTACCTAATATGCACCCGTCCGGATAGCTGCAGAGTAGCGGTTCGAGCATCACCAACCAACCACCGTTACCCGTTCCGTTATTTATCGTGGTGTAGACTCCCGGGGATAGGGTATTAATGAACAGTTCCTACTCTGCCACTCCGCGAACAAAGCGGGAACTGGTTCCTCGCATCGACGAGCCGCTCCTTCGACGTTTGTCTCCGAGTCTCCAACCCTCATTCCTCTCCCACAAGTCTCGACAACCTCTGGCTACCCGGCACAAAACGACATCTAATCTATGAGATAAGCCACCATTGTATAAACTCGTCGTCGATGTGACACGAGCTGCAAGCCCTTGGTCATGCAAGCGAGACCTTGTCTCTCACGACGGTCAGCACGAGTTGTGGCTGGCGGATCGATGCATTAGATGTGCGGCCAAGCTGTCAGCTGCCGAAATTGAAACCATGAGCGGCTGAATGAGTGAGATGCGCGATCTTTGCGCACAGTGGAATTTCATTATGGAGGTCGTGTAGTCTGGCTGGTGAGAGTGTTCACTAGGACACGGCATTGAGGTTGCTTGTTGCTGTTGATCTACTAGCGACACGACGCAAGAACACGACAACACGATAACGCGTTCTCAGAATAGCTACCATCGAATCCATTCATCTCTCGACTGTTCACGACCTACTTAAGAATGAAACCGCCAAGATAGTCAACATGAGACCTGGAGCCTGCATGCCAACGGGCGGGCTCCCTCCCTCCTGAGGCACCATTTCGTCTCGGCTACCCTCACGAACGCCCCGAACTGGACAAATCAACTCGGGCCTATCATCCGTCCCCAGAAGAGGTTCAAGGAATCGCTCGGGTTACACTATTCTGGTCCGACCTTTGCAGGCCCCACAAGCCCCTCACGAGGTCGGGCTGCGAAGCTCAATAGGGGAGCATGGCCGTCCATTGTTCGCTGTTTCGATTAGAGGCTGCATGGTTCGTGATATTCCTGAAGAGATATGTAAGTTCATTGGGCGA
The DNA here is from genome assembly GCA_037954305.1 of Neonectria magnoliae. NCBI lineage: Eukaryota > Fungi > Ascomycota > Sordariomycetes > Hypocreales > Nectriaceae > Neonectria > Neonectria magnoliae. Next base: position 2,935 of record JAZAVK010000082.1, on the reverse strand, counting down.
TAGATAGGTGCTTGGCTATGGTAGCTCCGTCTGGGGTTCATGCTATATTTAGGGGCGCCGTGCTTGACCGACCAATGACGAAGTAAATGCCGGCCCAAGGCGACGAAGGTGAGAGAAGAGTGAGGATCGTCTGAGACGAGTGCCTAGGAAGATAAGAGCTGGAAAAGTCCTACGTGTACCTGCGTGATGCAAAGTAAGGCAGGTAAAGTAGTTATGTGTGCGCCCTAGATCTCTTGTCATCCTCCCCTCCCCGCCCGTCTGCACACATTAACCCAGCAGGATGCAGGTTTGCATTATCGCCAGCAACCAGGAAGCGAGTGTCCTCCTATTCTACCGCTCGCACCTAACTTCTATTGTTTGTTTTGTTCGTCTACCTATCTCTCTGTTCGCTGGTATCTAGTACGTCCTTTGTGCACCAGGTGACCGGCAGTGTGCGACACCTGGCAGCTCCGACTCACAGCTGGAACACTGCAAAACTGGGAGCTGAGCCGAAAGTGAAGAGTCACTGAAGAGACCTGAAATCCATTGAGGGGAGCAAACTCGTCAGGCATTAAGGCCCACTTCCGTCCGCCGCGCTGCCTCATCCGCTTTCTCATCCTTCATCTCACACACTCACTCACACCACCTACCTTCCTTCAAGACCCCTTTTTTTTTCAACCCCTTCGCGAGACAAGAACTCCGGAATACAAGCTTCATCCGGATTTCTGACTCGCGAAGCGTCCTTTCAAATTTTGAACCCTTTTCCCTAATTTTTGCTTGCACTTTTTTGGTCGTCCACTCTCGTCGCCTTCGCAGTGCAGCCAGCCACACGACGCCCTCGCGACTTTTGCAGAGACACCACCACCACAACAACCCCGGATTCTCGTCATGTTTGACGTAATATGGACTGACCCCGACCGGGAGCTGGTCGGCGAGCATCGTGCCAAGAAGGAGAAGAAACGAGAGCTGCAGCAGAGCAGGGAAAAGGACAAGAGCATTTCCTCGCGGAGCTCCATGTCTGTACGCAGCTCGCGATCGTCTACCGATTCTCCCTTCGGTTTTCTGCGATCTCGCGGCCTCAAGCCGTCCATCTCGGACAAGTCCAAATCCAACACTAAGTCGACCGTCTCGACGGGCTTGCTGACCCCCAGCATCCTTTCCTCGCGGTCGCCTCTATCGACGGATTCCGACGCCGGCAGCTATCGCCACTCGACTCCAGCTGATGTCTCATCCGTCTACTCGGAGCCATCTCTAGATGTCCCCGGCAAGAGATCGTCGTCGGGGCCGGATACATCACAAGTCGTGCAGAGCCTGGGGTCGTCATCCTATGTCACTCAGCGTACCGAGGTCTCCTGGAGGTCCGGATCCTCAGACACAGACCACCGCGATATGCTGTCTGAGATCTTAATTTCTTCCGAGCCCGACATCGAACAGCCCATGACACCGCCAAGCTCGCCGACAAACAGGTACATCGCTTCGCTGGATGAACAACTAGCCGCGGCTGACTTCCCTCCCAGAAATATGCCGATCCCGCTACTGAGATCCGATTCTCCCGTCGCCTTGATCCCTGGTCTCAGGCTTCCGTCTCAACCGAAGGCGCCTCTGGCTCTCACCTTTAAGCCGAATAACCCCGACGCCTGGCGCCCGCCAGAGGAATGGGATTGCGTTTCACCCGAGTCCCGAATCGCCGACCTTGAACAGAAGATCAACGATATGCGGATTGGTGATAGCAACAAGACCTTGGAGGATAGTTCGGACCTCGACATGCTCCAGAAGGAAGTCAGGCGGATGGCCGTTGCACGCCCCGAAGTCGTCCTGTCGCGACTGAAGGAGGTTTGGAGCACTACACAGGATGAAAGCCTCCACCATGAGCTCGAGATGGAGAAGAAGCGATGGATGCTGTCAACCATATACCATCTCGATCCCAGACCGCAGCGTGATATTCCTCGTTCTTTAGTGGTTGAAGATCGGTCGGCATCTGTGCCGAAAGTCTTGGCTTTGTATGAATCTCAGGGTATGGATCCCACGGGTGCACCATTTGAACTCTGCTAACGTGCGTTTAGCAACGGCCTCGTACCTCGCAGCGCTTCATCCGACAAAGAAAGTCTACCACATGTCGGACAGACCGCTGTCACATACGCAGTTCCGGAACATCCATCCGGTTCTCGTTCCCTCAGTGTCTCCGTCGGTATTCCCACTAGCGCCGCAACTTTTTGAAAATGTTTACTCACTCTCGATGCCCTCAATTTGCTCCTCGCCTGATATTCCAGGCGTTCTAAAGAACATTTGCAAAGCCTTGAAACACGAAGGCTCCCTGCACTTGACACTAATCGATCCTCTACCGTGTGCTGGAACACTTGGGCACCGCATGCGAACATGGCTGGAGGAGCATCTGCTGCTCAATCTGGAGAAGCACTTTCGATGCATGAACCCGAGCAGGCTGTTCCCGGATTGGCTTGCGGAGGCGTCCCTGCGTGGACGAGGCAGCACCATAACGACGGCCAAGTTCTACGCGGTCCCGACTAGTGTGCGGCACCCGGACGGCGACAGTGACCCCTTTGTGGACCAGGTGTACAGCGACAGCGAGGTCAAGGCCGAGCTCCGAAGCCTCGTGGGACGCATGCTCTGGCTGGAGGTCTGGGGCGCCTACGTTACGGCGGAGAGGTGGTGGTGGGAGGAAGAAGGGTGCGTGGAGGAGTGTTTGGAGCTGGGGACGTTCTGGGAGTACAAGATGATTGAGGGCGTCAAAGACAGCCAACGGGGATGGGATACAGGGAGCGAGAGAGGAACTTTGGGAGACAAAGACTGAGTTCCATTCAGCCATACAGTGGGCTCAAGGGAGGAGAGCAAGAGGGCAAGAGGGCACATGGGATGGATGGATGGATGGATGGATGGCTGGGTCCATTTCTTTCTTTTTCTCTTCATTTCTTCATTTTTTTTCTTTTTCTTTTTTCTT